>JAXBDA010007610.1:0-17103 GCA_036023075.1 Gaultheria prostrata
CGTCCATCCCGCGTCTCACTGGACATAGTCCCGGCCGTCTTATGTCACTGTACTTAAACAGTCTGTTCATAAGGTCCGTCCACTAGTGTTACGCACGCTTAACCCTAACCTCCACATCCTCTCCGCGAATTGGGGCTGGCGTTCTCGCTGCGTTACCGCATCATTCCAATCTCGGCTGTCTCATATCACTGGACTTAAACTAGTCTGTTTATGAGGTCCGTTCAACAACTGTCATCACATCGGTCTAGTCCCGGTCGTCTCATATCACTGTACTTAAACAGTCTATTTATGAGGTCCGTTCACTATCCGTCATCTTTTCCGTTTATCATTTTCATCTCTTATCATCATTTCGAAAATCATTTCTCAAAACCAGGTCATGTTGTCATCGTATCAATTCGTGCTCGTGTAGCATGTCCTTTCAAACTCTATCTCTTATCATCATTTCAAAAATCATTTCTCAAAAAATCATGTCATGTCGTCGTCGTATAAATTCGTGCTCGTGCTGCATGTCCCTTTCAACTCTTGTCACGTTAAATTCCTTTCTCGGGAAACGTGTCACTTTAAGACAAAACTATTTTCGGGCGACTACTTCTGATAACGAGATAACCAGGAAAGTCCCAGACCGGGGGGTCGGAATATCCAGTTAATATCACCCATCCCTTTCTTAGACAGCGCGAAACTTGTCTTTTTGTCAGACTTTCAAGGGTGTTAGCCTTGGGCTATCTCATCATCTCCAGTGAGTCAAATCATTTTGATAAAATGGTTTTGGAATATCTCGTATCATTGAAAACGTACTTTTCGTTTCAAAAACTCGTCGGACATTATAACGGCACATTTCCCAAAAGTCTATTTTTCGTATGTGCGTAGTAACAGCTACTTTTCTTTCAAAAATCTTCCAGGCATTACGACTACGTGATTTTTGGAACATAATCTCAATGCGGGCATTATAACGACTATGTGTGTTGAAAAGTAAATTTTTCCTACGCCACCATTTTATTTTTTGCCGTAAGCGCAAAACTAGTAAACTTTCTTCCGAACCAACTTATAAACAATTACGGAAAAATTATTTCGACTACGAAAAGATCAAATCGACTACATAAAAATTATTTCTAGTCTAGAAAAACTAGGTTAGGGTGTAAGTAAGATAACTTACTAGTTTTCAAAATTTATCGGGGCCGAATAAAGCTAGGTGGGTTTTTCCGGTGAGGACGAACACTTTTTCTTTCTACTTTCTTCCTAATTTTGGATTGGAGGGTGGTCGAGGGTGGTGGAGAGTGGCGGCTAGGATTTGAAGGAGTTTTGGAAGAACTAGAACAAGAACACAAGAACAAGGCTAAACTACTACAAAAGTGGCAAGGTTGTGTGAGTTGTGGTGTGAGCAAATTAGGGAATTGGCCTTGCTATTTATAGGCAAAAATGGGCAGCCTTCTCCTCCAAGTTTGGCCTGCCAAATGGCCTCCCCATTGTGCCAAGAAAGTTCATCCATTTATGTCTCCCATGTGCACCCATGTGCACTCATTTAATTGGAAGGATTTTAGGGAATTTTGCTAGCTTATCCTCCTAGGTTTGTACAAGGCTAGGATTAGGGAATTAATGAAGGGCATGTGCATGAAAGGTTCCTCAAAATACTTAGTCACTTATGGTTGTGTAGGAGTTTACATGATCACCTTTGTTTTGGGGAGTTTTTGGTACAAAAAACTACAACTTACTAACTAAGTAACTAAAAATATAGCCACAAGGCTAATTTTAGGGCTAAGGACCTAGGAGGAATCTCCCATAAATGGGAAGATTCATCTCCCCCAAAATTGGTAATGTTTAGGTTAGGTTTTATGCTAACATGTGCTTGAATTTGGCACATGCAAAATGTACAAACATGGGGGAGCAAGTGCTTCCCCCATCTCCTCCTCTCATCCGACCCTCTTTCTCTCCCACGGCTCTCTCTCTCTCTCTCTCTCTCTCTCCCACTTGGTCTTCCCACTTACAAAGGTACCAAGTTGGTCTAAGTACTAAGGTGGGTGGTGTTTGGAAGGTGAAAATTAATTACGTTCGTATTTGGGCATTGAATGGGGTGGTTGGACGGTAGCCCGGGGCTCCGGGTGGTGAAATGGGTAGCCCTCGACACGTACATGTAGTCTTGCGACTAAATCATGCGAAATAAATAACTAAAAGAAAAAAGAAAAATAATTAAACATTAAAGAAAAAATTATAAAATAAAGAAAATTATTTTATTTAATTAAATATTTAAATGTAAAATCGGCTGAAAATTACGGGTCGTTACAAAAATTAAATGAAGAAACCCCAAAAAAATGCAAACAAAATGAATAAAAGAGACCAAGATTTACATGGTTCGACCTACGGTTGTAAACCAACTCTGTAGAGCAAGCAAACAAGAAACGATTCCACTATGTCCCAAGAACAATACTCGGAACAACTACAATGGTGACAAAATAAAAACTCTCACAAATAGACACTCACCAATCCCAAATTACAAGTTCTTTCACCAAAATCCAATTGGAATCTCTCACAAAATATACATTCTCTCTCATTAAGTATCACAAACCCCTAGAGTTTTAACTAAGAGACACAGCCGGAACGGAGTTCCATGGACTAACTAGATGTCACACAAATACAAATGATTCTCACGAAACTCTACAGTTTCAACCAGAATGAATCCCCAAGATAGATAATCTCCAGATGGCCGAAAGCCTATCGAGCCCACTATGAAAGGGACAACCAAAAGCTGAGCAAGATTGCAGAAAGAACCATTTAAGTTTTACAGTTGATATCCCCTAAGGCCTCTCAGAGATATCCACTGAAGAAGTCTAAACTCTAACGAGAGTCAGCCTCTATTTATAGTCACATAATCCTTTCCAAAGGCATTCATTGCCCAAACAGATTTTCTTGCACCTTAGTTTTAAACCAATAAGGAAACAAAACTTTACGAAGTCCAAAACAAAGTCAAAATTGGCTAAAACACGCGGCAATCATCCTTGACCACCGTCCGGACGGGATTTATAAAGACTTCAAAGTAGAAATAAAAAAACCCTGATCGACTGTCCGGCCGGGATTTGCATGGAACAGTAAATCGAACCAAAAATCCCACAAATACAGTGTAAAGTTTAAATGATGCAATGTAGAGATTGCTAATGGAGTTTAAACGTTGGCATGAACTTTAAAGGTTGATGATGCATCAAAGAGATTGGCGATAGAATGTAATGCTTGGTGCCAAGCATTACATGAACTTAAAAAAAATAAAGATTGGTGATGGAGTGGAGTGTAGAGGTTGAACATTAACTTTAAAGTTTAGTATTGCATTTGGGAGATCGGTGATGGAATGTAATGCTTACAATGTAAAGATTGGTGAGCAAGTATAGATGTTTGGTATAAACTTTAAAGTTTGGTGAGGCATCAAAGAGAATGGTGATGAATACGTAATGCTGGGGTGTAAAGTTTTGATGATAATCTATGAAACCAATTTTGGAACTACAGTCATTTCAGTACATTTTTGGGTTCCAAAGTACTATTCTCGAGGTTCTTTCAAGAGGGAGATGTGCATTTCTGTCGCAAGTTTCCAGTCATTTGCGTATTATTTCTTTGACCACACTGCGTTGAAAAAAGATGTGCATTTTTTTTTTCCCCTAATCCGAAAAATCCTTCTTCCGTTTCCATTCGTTTTCTCGGTTGAAAATATTTACAACTACTCAATAAAAGAGGAGCATACTGGCATTTTCGATTTGCGAGAAATCTGAAAACAGAATACTGAAAAACGTCCCTCTCTCTCCTCAGTCCTCCCCCATAAAGAACAGTGTTTTCACCTACGGACAGGCACATCACTCTCTCTCTCTCTCTCTCCAGAAACATCTCAAATCCACCTCTACTTTCACTCTCCCTCTCTTCCTTTGCCCCCCCTTGTCCAGACTTGACATGTCTAGGGTTTGTTCACTCTCCCTTCTCACTTGATTAGGAAAGAGAAAGAGAAAAGAGAGATAATTAGAGGCTCCGATTCGAAATCAGTTTCGTTTCTATGATCCGGACCTCTTATTCACCTTTGATTTTACGTTCGATGTAGATATACCATCTCCGTCTTTAATTTCTCTCATTCGACGGCCGAGCTCGTGTAATGTCAGTTGATTCCTAATTCAAGTCGTGCTCCTGAAACGGGGCAGAAGTTCAATTTAGAGAGCAAAAGGAGCGATAGTTTTGCTGGATGAACAACTTCTGCTGCGTGTTTGTTTACTGTTAGAGTGTGAAATCGAAGAAATTTAGTGCTGTTTCAGAGTAATCAGAGTGATTGAGAGCCAAACAAGTGAAAGTTTGGACCTTGGGAACTTATTGGAGCTTCTGTAAGCAGTTGTTGTTTACAGGTGAATCAAACAAAGAAGAGGTTTCGTAAAAGAAAATACATGTTTTTTTCTTTTGTCAGCACATTATAAGTAACTTTCCGTTGAGAGATTTGTCTGTACCTTCATTTGTGATATGAGAGTGAACGTGTCGTGAACCCTAGAAAAGCAACAAAAAAAAAAACCCGAAGAATCTTCTGCTTCAATCAAGTTCGTCCGTTTCATCATCATCTTCGGATATCACGAGGGACGGGGGGCTACTTCGTGAGGGGAATCTTACTTGTTTCAGCAAAAACAGCTAGCTTCAACAAAAGCCACCTCTCAGAGTTTCTTTAGTAGTATTACATCCCCTTTGGTCCCTTTTTTTTCTTCTGCTCAGTGGGTTACGAATTGTAGTGGATTTCGAAAATGGCGATGGCTGTGGCTCAACATCAGCATAGAGAGAGCAGCAGTGATAGCTTTAATAAGCATCTCGATGCAGGAAAATACGTCAGGTACACCACCGAGCAAATCGAAGCACTCGAACGGGTTTATGCCGAGTGTCCGAAGCCAAGCTCGTTGCGTAGGCAGCAATTGATCCGTGATTGTCCCATTTTGTCAAACATTGAACCCAAACAGATTAAAGTCTGGTTTCAGAATCGCAGGTAATGGGAAAACATTGTTGTTGTGTTCTTTGGGGTTTACCACTGCCCCTTATTTTACTGAGTTTCATGACGTTTTGCAAATGTGTATCAATTTTAATTGTAGTTCCTTGCATGCATACCCGATGATATATAAGAGTTATACTAGTTGATTGTAAGTTAGGTTCTTAGATCTTCTTCAAGTCTGTACTCATTTTTCTTACTTAACTTGGGATTGGAGCTACATTTACTATTAAGCACTCAAACCCTGTTGAGTAAAAGCTAGCCTTTAAGTAATAGCTTCCCAAATGACACTTGTAAATATGGAAATTACAAAGTAGCCTATGGAAATTACGAAGTATGCTTAGAATAATTATTAAATTGTTAAGCTTAAGCTGATATAGAGAGGGGTAAATTTATCATTTATATCCTTAACACGCCCCTCACCTGTAGCCAGGCTCTCCTGGCTAAACACGTGCAAGTATTTAATTAACTGGTTGACGGTGCTTTGAACACATGATCTATTGCTTGCTCTGATACCATATTAAACTGTTAACTACTAACTCATCTAAAAGTTTAAGATCTTAGATAGAGGGGTAACTTTATTATTTATATCCCTAACAATAATTGATAGAAGAAAATAAGTTCCTCTTTCCCTTGGTTCTGTATGATGATGAACAAAACTTGTAATGATATTAGAGATTGAGTCATGAGGATGGGGAAGATTTACAAGTTTTTTTTGTTTCACCCTAATTTAAGTTCGATTCAGGATTTGAGTAAGGGCTGGAGAAGCCCTTAGGTTTGTTTCCCCAGAACTGCTCGAAAATATCCTTGAATTGTATTGGTTTGGCCTTGAAGTTTTTTGGGAGGCTGAGAATTGAAACCTAATTATGAGTTCACCTATGCAGGTGTAGAGAGAAGCAAAGAAAAGAGTCCTGCCAGCTGCAGACTGTGAACAGGAAACTCAATGCAATGAATAAGCTGTTGATGGAAGAGAATGACCGATTGCAGAAACAAGTGTCTCAGTTGGTATGCGAGAATGGTTCTATGCGGCAACAACTCCAAAGTGTATGTTAATTTTCTTTGGCTTGTTATTGCTAGAAAAGGATCAAGTGGCTGATTTGTTAGTTGTGTTGCATTGATGGAATGGTGATATAAAAATGGTACACTGTTTTTGGAAACTGGGACCCTTTTTTGGGATTTTCTATTCGGCTATGTGCATCAGATGCCTATTGTACTTGGTTAATGTGTAGAAGGGATTTCTTTATTTTGGTCTATTTCGCAGTCCTCACACTTCCTTGATGATGAAAGTGATTGCTTGTTGATTTGTACCTTTAAGACTATATCTAACTGCTTGAGTGCTTGCAACAAAAAGGTGCAGTATCCTTGTTGCATTTTGATGTCTTCATAGTGTAATTATCTTGACTGAATGTTCTGCAGGCATCAGCTGCAACTGATGCAAGCAGTGAGTCCGCGGTAACCACTCCTCAGCATTCTATGAGAGATGCTAATAACCCTGCCGGGTAATCTCCATTATCAATGTCATCTCCTCTCTCTCATTCATATTTTATGTTGGCACTTTTTGTGATCTAAGGTTTATGCTTTTGGCAGACTCCTGTCAATTGCAGAGGAGACCTTGGCAGTGTTCCTTTCTAAGGCTACGGGAACTGCTGTCGATTGGGTCCAGATGCCTGGGATGAAGGTTTGAATTTATTATTTTTAAGTTGGCAAAACTTGTAATGATTTACCTGAAGTCATTAATAATGATGTTGGGCTTGTTACACTGAAGCCAAAAGATAGTGAACCGTTGAGTTTTGTTTGAATTTTTTTAGCCTGGTCCGGATTCGGTAGGGATCTTTGCCATTTCACATAGTTGCAGTGGAGTGGCAGCTCGAGCGTGCGGTCTAGTAAGTTTAGAACCTACAAAGGTAAGCTTTAATAAAGTTTCACTTTGTATTGTTTCTTGGTTCTCTTCCTTTAGCGGCATATACCAATGTACGGAAGTTACCAGAAGGAAAAAAACATTATTTTTATGGTGAAATTTTTGTTCAGATTGCTGA
This sequence comes from Gaultheria prostrata, assembly GCA_036023075.1. Taxonomy (NCBI): domain Eukaryota; kingdom Viridiplantae; phylum Streptophyta; class Magnoliopsida; order Ericales; family Ericaceae; genus Gaultheria; species Gaultheria prostrata. The sequence goes on from JAXBDA010007610.1 coordinate 7,021, forward strand.
GATCCTTAAAGATCGTCCATCTTGGTTCCGGGACTGCCGGAGCCTCGAAGTTTTCACAATGTTTCCTGCTGGAAATGGAGAAACAATTGAACTTATATACACTCAGGTGAACAATAAAGCCTCTTCTAGGGTTGTTTATGGGGATTTTCCATGACACCAGCAAATAACCAACTCTTTGATGGGTTTCAGATATATGCTCCAACTACACTGGCTCCTGCACGTGATTTATGGACCCTGAGATACTCTACGACTCTGGAAAATGGCAGTCTTGTGGTAAGCATGATATGTCTAATATGCTTGTGTGGTCTTATGATTATGCATTTTGGTTGCGTTAAGTACTGTTTGATTGATTCGTCTTGGTGTGTTGTTGGGCCTTTTGGTTGAGGGCAACTTCTCTTGTGACTTGTTTGAGCTATATTGTAAAGGATGCTGCCATTAAAGTATCACCGTGTCAATGGAGTTTGGAGCAAAGATTTATGACTTACCTTGCACCACAGATTATTATCATGCCGATGGAGTTTGGACCAACATCGGCTGAGTTTCGTTATTGAATGGTGTATCGGACACCTTTCTTTTTCAATTTCGTTATTATGACACAATTCATCTCTTACCCCTCCCAAAGGAACAAAAAGGAAAGGGGGAAAAAATTTACGAGCAAGAAAATAAAAAAATTGTCCCTGGCTCACGAGCTACCACATGAGGAACGAGTAAGGAACCACATTGGTTAATTATGACCTCCGAGCCTAGTATAAGAGCCTGGACGGCCTCTCCACTCATTGCCAATTGGTTTTGAGTTGGATGCTTTAACATGGTATCAGAGCTAGGCTTTCGGAGGATTTTGGACAACTCTCTTGGTTATTACCCCGTTGTTTGTGCCATAAGTGCACCTTGTTTCGTTGTGATCCCAATGTTGTGGATCCGTTGTTTAACTCTCCACGTGCGGGTCAGGGGTCGCACGTGCGGGAGAGTGTTAGAGCTTGTCTCACATTGGTTAATTATAACCTCCGAGTCTAGTATAAGAGCCTGGACGGCCTCTCCACTCATTGCCAATTGGTTTTGAGTTGGATGCTTTAACAGAAGTTTATCCATTTGTTCCTTGTTTGCATATTGCTTCACTACGGGTGTATGCTATTTTTTACTCCATGCGCAAGACAGGGTTGCTCGTAATGGAGGGTGTTGAATAGCGATGCGCATATTAGGACCCATTGTTGGAACAGCTGGTGATCTCTGAGTCCTGCTGATTGTATATTTAGTTGTATAGTGTGTGTTCACATTTTTAGTGATTGAGATGGTTACAGCCCAGTTGTTATCCTGAAATTATGGCTTTAAAATTTCATATACCCTGGTAATGGATGGAGGGAAGCTGACTTCATTTGTTGTTGGTTATTTTTTGTCATTTCAAGGTGTGTGAGAGATCTTTGTCAGGTTCTGGTGCTGGCCCTAATGCAGCTGCTGCTTCTCAGTTTGTGAGAGCTGAAATGCTTCCAAGTGGCTATTTGATTCGACCATGCGAGGGTGGAGGGTCAATTATCCACATAGTCGATCACTTGAATTTTGAGGTTTGTCTTTTGTTAACTACCTTCTTCAATCTACTTTACTTGGCAACAACTCACTTTCTTTGATCTAATTAGGCTTGGAGTGTGCCAGAGGTGCTGCGGCCACTTTACGAGTCATCAAAAGCTGTTGCACAGAAAATGACTATTGCGGTGAGTGAACAAATTTCACATATTTGGTGCACGCTTAAGGGCTTGTTAAGTTTAAAAGAAGTACCTGAGTGTAAAATAAATCTGATATTAGACTTACTACTTTACTAGTTATCTGGAGGAAAGGTTGTGCTCATATGGTATGTTACCATTTTGGTTTGACTAGTGGATGAGGAAGCTATCAGACTTCTTAGTTTGATTATTGGTCACTTTTGGCTGCTATTTAGTAGGACAATTTTCTCGTATCCGTAGACTGATGAATTTCCATCAATAAATTGATTGTTAAAATTTTCAGTTGTATTCATTCTTAAATTTCTGAGTAACTTTCAACAGCATCATTTTCTGAGCTTGAATTCAAGTTGTAGCAGTAGTAAGACTAAAAAAGAATTGATTGAATCAATAAAACGTTTTTCTGTGAAGGCATTACGCTATATCAGGCAAATTGCTCAGGAGACAAGTGGGGAGGTCGTATATGGCATGGGCAGACAGCCAGCTGTTTTGCGAACTTTTAGTCAAAGATTGAGCAGGTAGCTTTGTGTTGATAATTTCCTGGTGTAGGTTTATGTAAAAAGGTATTTTGACTGGATAGATTTGTGTAGATGGTAATCATAGCAATGCCATTCATTATTCACCTTTTTTGCCCTGGCAGAGGATTCAATGATGCTGTAAATGGATTCAATGATGATGGCTGGTCAATATTGAACGGTGATGGTACCGAAGATGTTATAGTTGCAGTTAATTCGACCAAAAGCCTGGGGGCCATTTCTCCACATTGTAGCTCCCTTTCGTTGCCTGTAGGCATTCTCTGTGCGAAGGCATCCATGCTACTTCAAGTGAGTTATTAAACTTTTTGGGATGGTAATTTGCAACTGTTCGTGCTTGGCCTTGTTTGTAGGCTGCAACAATACTTTCAATGTATTTTTCTTCTTTTGTGGCTAGTTATTAATATCTTTCTTCTTTTACCTGATATGTCTGCCTCTTGGACAAGCTAGGATCTTTGCTTCAGAACTAATCCTAATAACCAACTCGAGGTCTGATTATACCATCAAAGTTGAGTTAACCATCTTGCCCTAAGTTACAAATCCCTCGATAATGAAACTAATGTTTGACAGGGTAAAGTTTAGGAATAAGTCTGATTTGCTGGGTAATAGCAAGAGTTTTGCAAGGATTTCTGCCTTTGTCGGTAATTGCAAGAGTTTTGCAAGGATTTCTGCCTTTGTCGTGGGTTTCTTGTTAATTTGTTAAGAGTGGATTTAGTTTTTTAAATCATGGTTACTTGAAGTCATACTTATTAAGCGGGAATATATAGTGGACTGGTGATTGGCAGTCCTCCATTGGTAGAGTGAGTCTCGGTAATTCGAGACGAGCTTCTCCTACCAAGCTCCAAACTCCAAGATCAAGAACCAATGCCCCGCACCCCAACCCCAACCACATTCTATTTGGGTTCCCATTTCCCAAAATAAATGAGACCCATTTTTTATTCTTCATTTATGAATACTCACTCTACGGATGGAGATGGGTTGCCAATTACACGTAAGGCATTTACCTTTTAGTGTACTTTCTGTACTGTGTACTTATTATTATAGAAATTGGTTTGGTAGGGCCAGTGGTGACTATTATTACTAATTTTTAATCGTTCAACGTTTTAATATTGGAGGAAAGTTGAGTTTTTGGGAGATATGAACGCGTTGTTGAAGAGTAGAGATGAATTGAAGATTGTGGTTAGAGTGTGTGAATAGTGTGAAAATGCAATTTTTTTAAAAGTGATCTTTTGAGTATCCAAAATGGATACTTATGTTTGAGTTTGCTCTAATGGGTTCGGTTTGTTCTGGCAGAATGTTCCTCCTGCGGTGCTTGTTCGCTTTCTGAGGGAGCATCGCTCTGAGTGGGCTGACTTCAGTGTTGATGCTTATTCTGCTGCAGCACTTAAAGCTAATTCATTTGCATATCCAGGGATGAGGCCCACAAGGTTTACTGGAAATCAAATCATCATGCCACTTGGTCACACAATTGAACAAGAAGAGGTATGCATTTAGAATTGTAGTAGTCACCTCCTCCTCTTCCTTAGCAGACAATTCTCTGTTATGACACCTCTTTCTGCGATACTAGATGCTGGAGGTAATCCGTCTTGAAGGTCATTGTCTTCCTCAGGAAGATGCTTTCATATCGAGGGACATTCATTTACTGCAGGTGCTTTCTTCAGTTGAATTATGGGAAAAAAATGAGTTTCACCACTTGCGTGGGAATTTGAATGCTCTACCCTGGATATATTCTCAAGATAAGTACTGCTTTTGTTGCAGATATGTCGTGGAATTGATGAGAATGCTGTGGGAGCCTGCTCTGAGCTTGTCTTTGCTCCAATTGATGAAATGTTTCCAGATGATGCCCCACTGCTCCCCTCTGGTTTTCGCGTAATTCCATTGGATTCAAAATCAGTTGAGTTTTTCTTCTGAATCTCTGCATCTTGTGTTACTAACTTTTTTATCAGTTTGATTATCTGCTGATGACAAAACCATTTCGACCGGCCATTTTCAGATAATTGTCTGAACGATTTTTTAGTTTGTTGCACCCAATTCAAGTGTTTTGACAGAAGATAAGTACAGTATTGTCTATGTAGTGGATTCGGGTTTCTCTAAAGGTTAGATTGTTTATAAGTACAATACTATCAAAACATGATGACAGACAGGTAATATGCTCAACAGTTGAAATCCAAGTCTGACGCTGGTTGTAGGTCCTTGTGACTTTAATCTATGCGTGCTCTTCTCTCAACATTTTTTAATTAACAACATAGCATGAACCTGAAAAGTGTTTGGGTGCTGAACTAAGTGTCAATTTTTAACCGTGGTTTGACTCTTTGATATGTGATAATTATTGGAGTCGTGTCAATGAATTAATTTAGCACAAAAAAACTATTAGAAATTTTGTTCGAGTGTTCCAGCTGGAGGTCTTATTTCATTTTTGGTGTGATATGCAGGATAATTTGACTGCACATCGGACCCGGGATTTGACCTCCAGTCTTGAAGTGGGCCCAACAACTAACCATACTTCTGGTGATGCATCCACGTGTTACAACTCGCGATCAGTGTTGACGATTGCGTTTCAGTTTCCATATGAAAACAGTCTACAGGAAAATATTGTCACAATGGCTCGCCAATATGTCCGTAGTGTGATATCTTCTGTGCAAAGGGTTGCAGTGGCCATATCTCCATCAGGATCGACCCCCACTATGGGACCAAGGCTCTCTCCATGCTCTCCAGAAGCTCTAACCCTAGCTCACTGGATCTGCCAAAGCTATAGGCATGTGGTGCTTTTATTGTCTCTCTCCTTTTCCCTTTTTCTTTTTCTCTTAATGTGCCACTACGATTCTCTTTACCAAATGGGTTGGCAGTTACCACCGCCGAGCGTGTGATTGCGGGTTTCTTTCTGGGTCATGAACTTGTGCTTAAGATACTAGTTTTGGGAAGAAAAAAAAACCAAAAGGGACGGAAGCACCACACTTTTTTGCCTTCGTTTTTTCAAGGACGACTAATTTTTGGATGTCCCAAGATAGAATGGTGGACTAACAGTCTAACAATAAGGGACGGAAGTATTAATCTGGTATTTTGTTAGATCTCGACTCTTTTGAACAGTTTGATGTTTATTATGTCTAGTAAAAACACTATTTGATGACTTTCCTAGACCATCTCAGTTGCTGTCTTGTTTGTTAAAGGAATCGGTTCCAAGTTTCCCTCATTCTTATTGTTTTCATTTCGGTTCTTTTTCTCCTCAGCTATCATTTAGGGACTGAATTGCTGAGATATGATTCTGTGGATGGTGACTCAGTCTTGAAACATCTCTGGCATCATCCAGATGCAATATTGTGCTGCTCACTGAAGGTAGGGGATCCAACATATCATTTTCACATGTCAATAAAATTGTTTTGTATTTTGTTGTGCTTAACCATTATACGTATTTGCATTTATTTTTCTGGTTTTTCACTTGTCATTCCCTCCGCATCTTCTCAGCAAGTAAAAGCAAATAAATCTGCTATTCGTTTGCTATAGAATCTAGATATATACACGGCGTGTTACAAAGTTGACTGACCATTGAAATTATTAGTGCGTGTTATTATAGTATGCAGCCTGTGAATTGCATGGCAGCATGGGAATTGAAGACTGACATATAATTGCCAATTTGGGACTGTTATAAATTATGATTTGTAGTTTTGGAAGAAGCAGCAGATCCTGTGAAGTATTTGTCCATGGAAATTCTGGCTTGATGCCTATATCATGGGCTGAATTTTAGGTTGTGTAGTGCGCACTAAATTATCAATAAAAGTGGTGTGCAGTAAATTACGAGTAAAATATTTAATAATCATGAGTTCTGTTCGTTTTTGCAGTCACTTCCAGTCTTCATATTTGCAAACCAGGCAGGGCTTGACATGCTGGAAACAACTCTGGTGGCTTTGCAAGATATAACCTTGGATAAGATATTTGATGAGTCTGGGCGAAAGGCTTTATATTCTGACTTTGCCAATATAATGCAGCAGGTATTTTTCTACAGGGTACAGTTCATGATTCGCATTTAATTTTTAGGTCTGTCTTAGGTAACATAAAGTCGTATGCTGTGGCCCAAGCAATGACTATGAAGTTATAATACTGGCATCACTATGATTGTTAAGGAGGGAATGGGTATAGTGGAACTGTCATTTTTGTTTGGACTTTTAGCTTGCCACTTTAACACACTTGATGGTGTCTATTTGTCACGATGCTTTAAGTACAGCTGTTGAAGACTCGACACTGGGGTAATTGTATGGTATGTGGCCAACGTTTTTAGTTGAGCGATCACCCAGAATATTAAAAGCATATTTAGGAATTCAAGTTTATACACGATTCATAGTACTCTCGAATCTTACATGAAATGCTCTGCTTTTGCTCTCTCTTCGTGTCCTTGACGAGGTAGTTAAACGAATCCAAGACTTAAATACGGAGTCCGTAAAACATAGCTTGAGGTTGAGGGAGTTGGTCAATTTGTCTGTTCTGTCAGCCACATCATAAAACCGTGTCCTGTTTGCAAATACAAGGAGATAAATGTTGCCAATACCCCAAATTCTGTTTGCTTGAGTGATGAGCCTTGAGGCCCTCAACTACCTGGCTTGAAGATTCCTTTCTCAAAACAATAATAGTAAACTGTTTGATTGGAATTAAGTGAAGAACTCATTAGCGCGGGCACACCTAACATCTTCGTGTAATCCTTGTTTTCTCTAACGTATGGAACTCATTATTATTGAATCCTACACGTTGCGAGAGGAATTTTGAGAGAGGCCAATTAACATGAGCTTTTTCCAGAAACAATGGAGAGGGCGATGTCAGTCCTGCACCTTAAAAGCTTGGGTGACAGAGAGTGTTGTGCTTATTTCATTTGCAGGGGTTTGCTTGCTCACCAGCCGGCATCTGCATGTCAACAATGGGGCGCCACGTGTCTTACGAACAAGCCATTGCATGGAAAGTTCTTGCTGCTGAAGAGAATACTGTCCATTGTCTTGCCTTCTCTTTCGTTAACTGGTCATTTGTCTGAGGAAACTGGAGTGGGTAAATTAAGTACAAAAGTTGCAATGGACGGATGAGTTTGAGTTCTGTATTATAGTAGGTATTCTTTAAACCCCGTCCGAGGTTTGAATTGAATTTATTTATTTGATTACATGCTTCCATAGTTGGCTACTGTAGATTTTGTTTGTGGAACTTGATTTTTATGGTACTTTGGTTTTGGCAGTCGAATTCAACAAATGTAAGATGGGTCCCACATGGGGTGGGCCCCACCACATGTGAGAGGGTGTGTGGTTGTGTGTGGTTGAAAGTGTGTGTATGTATCATTATTGATGTAAGAATCAAGCTTGGGTTCTTTTCTAAGACTAATAATGACCCAGTAGATCTCTTGTACAGTCAAACTGGGATGTCCTTCACCGGAAAACCTAAGGGTACAGACCTTTAGTGTACAGATTTTACACATATCTGTTTGGGGACCCACTTGTGGGTCCTACACGGGCGATCCGAACCGTTGATTTATCTCATAATAATTTTTCAAGGGGCCTAGCGTGAAATCACCTCAATCCGACGTGTGTAAGTGGTTGATCCAAAACTCACTCATTGCATTCAAAACGATTTTTAATGCAATGGGTGAGTTTGTTTTGAATGCAATGGGTGAGTTTTGGATCTACCACTTTTACACGTCGGATTGAGGTGATTTCACGCGTAGCTCATTGGAAAATTATTTTTAGATGAATCAACAGTTTGGATCTCTCATATGGGTCCCGAATGGATCTGTGCAAATCTGTACACCAGGGGTCCGTACCCCTAGTCTAGTGATGTTGACGGAAAATTAATTTTAAAAATTATGTCTCCTTGAATACCATGGTGTTGCAAAACCGAAAATTTTGGTTGGGTTGAATGGAGATACTATCTTTTGGCAAAAAAAAAACCCGAAAATTTTCGATAAATTGACAATTGTGTTTGCATAATTCTATCAAAGTCGCAATAAATTTGTTGCAACTCTGATTGACTTTTCAAAAGATTTAGACCGTTCTATGAAATGAGATACTGTGTCGATGAGGTTAAAGTTTAAGGTGTTAAATCAATGACTGTGACATTAAGAAACAACGCCGGATATCTAAACCCGTTTTTAAATAAACTTAAACATAGATAAAGATCAGCAACATTAATTAAACGACAGCTGTAATGTGTTTTCCATTTTATTAAACATTTCGTGACTTTGAATCTTCGATACTGTTATCACCTATGCATTTTTTAATCACTTGATTTAACTTTCTTTTGCACCTAAAGCTTTTCTTGTTGCTGTCGTTTAGTGCTCAATCCAATTTAGATAACACTGCTACATAAAAAGCCACTTTCAAATGGCAACTAGTTTCCCCAGTTCAAAAAAAAAAATGGCAACTAGTTTCCTCAAAAAGAAAGAAAAAAGCCACTTTCAAATGGCAACTAGTTTCCTCAAAAAGAAAGAAAAAAGCCACTTTCAAATGGCAACTAGTTTCCTCAAAAAGAAAAAAAAAACTAGTTTTGTAATCCGGAGAAAAGTCTTTTCCTTATAACTAAGATGTCTGAATCAGCTTTCGCGCATCCCAATTAATCTAGGGAGACCTACATTATGGTCCACTAGCGGGGAATGGTGTGAATTGTGTATTTTAGATGTTATGTGAATTGTGCAGTTGGGCTATGTGAATTGTCTGTGTGAACTGCATAACCCCCATGTGAACTACGTATGAAACTATGAGAATTGTCTATTGTAACATAAATGCCGTTTATGTGAACTGTGAAATGAGACTATGAGAACTGTCTATTGAACTATGAGAATTGTCTGTTGTAAACAATTCTCATAGGCTATATTATAAACGACAGTTCATTCTATGAAAATTGTCTATGAGAACAACAATGTTGCGGCCGCAAGGTTGTTCAAATAAGGCACATTAGGTCTACTCACGGTCCGGATCGGATTGGATAATCCAATCATAATTGTTTTTAGAAAATGCAATACGTGTCTGGACCAAAAGTCCTACGGTCCGGTATCTAATACATGAGTCACAGATCAGTTATGATTTTATTCATGGATTACATTCCATAACGAAAATATAGCAACTAGCAAGCAAAATAAAAAATACAGGAATCAGCAAGCAACCATATACAAATCATTATACTGAACCATATTAGTTCAAGATTCCAAACCAGCAAGAAAAAAACAATCTTCTTCTTTCAATGAATTAGGAGTTAGGGTTTAGATTTTAGCCCGAGTATATAGTATAGCAGTATAAATATAGCTGGATAAGAATAACATTTTACCTGCTAGGTTTTGTATGAACATACACTATATCATATGAAGGTACAATACTAAAATAGTTAAAAATATTTCTAATAGTGGTAAAATTGTATATACATATATTAAATATCTCACGGTCCAGTTTGGTTAATCTACGGTTTCAAAATAAAAATTCGTGTTCGAACCTCGAGTCACAATTTGTTATTAATTTTTGAATCCGTATCCGGACCATTAATTCATGGTTCCAATCCAAAACGTACGGTTCAGGACGGTTTCACGTTTCACCGGATTATTTTAGCAACCCTAGGGCACATCATCAAATGAATAAAGTAGGTCAGTGTATATTTTTTTATCATAGGGCCTGTTTGGCTGGTGCCAAAGCCAGGGGCCAAAACTTATCACCCCTGATAAGGGGTGGGTCCCACCGTATGGCTGAGTTTGGCAACTAAAAATTCCTCCCTGATAAAATTTCACCCCTTCTTAGTTTTCGCCCAGTAGAGGTATTGTCCCTGATAATTTTTGGGCACCCCTTGCCCTGCCCAAAAATTATCCGGGAGGAAAGGGTTGGGTTTTT
>JAXBDA010007611.1:0-17103 GCA_036023075.1 Gaultheria prostrata
AAGACACAAGATTTACGTGGTTCCCCCTCAAGCACGAAGCTCTAAAGGTACGTCCACGGGGAAAGAGCAAGAGGATTCACTATCAATGGGGAAGAAATACAAAGAGCCGGCTATACCCGTAACTCTATTTGAAGCAACCAATAGATATCTAGGAACAAATCTCTATTAGAAACCCTAACAGAGCATCAATGTCTCATATAAACGAAAGAGACGACTCCAAACCCTAGATATCTCTAATCCCAAGAAAAGACCAACCCTAGGAGGCCACAAGGCTCCTATTTATAAGAAAGTATAGAAAATTAGGTTAAAACTCTCAAAAATGCGCAATACCCGTCCAAAACCGTATAGGACTCGGACAAACCCGCCCGGGCGGCTCCAAACCCGCCCGGACGGTTTTTCCAGCAAACCACCCGAAATCCTGACAACATGCGGAGCGCGACGAAACTGTTCCTTTCTTCCAAAAACGTCAATTCAAGGCACTTATAAACTCCAACAAAACCATCCCGACGCCGCTTGTGGTTTCTCTTTTTCGTTGAATACCTTTCTCTCTCTCTCTCTCTCTCTCTCTCTCTCTCTCTCTCTCTCTCTCTCTCTCTCTCTCTCTGTGGATTGAGATTAGCCAACATCTCCCGCCCGTACCGTCCACATTCCGCCCAAAACAACTTCTTAATTCGAATCGCGTTTAGTGGGGCTTTATTTTGGGTACAACAAAAATAATTCAAATCGCAAGTTTATCTAAAAATATTTTTTTATGCGTACCTGTACAAAAATTAGCTTAATCAGATAATAACAAGAACTTTTTCGGAATTCGTAGGGCGCCCTACGAGTTAATACATTTTTATAGCTGGGTTGTGTTTGCTATATTTGATGCTTTCTTGTCCCATTATAAAACAAGTTTTTGTTTGTTTTCCCCATTTATTGGGTACCAAACAAGGAAAAAGAGAGGTGAAATGGGAACTGTTATTGTGCCAAACTGGTAGTGTTTCAAGGTCAGCAAGGTTTGCTGGCCCCAAGGGACAGCAGAACACCTGCTTCCTTTAAAATATAAGTAAAAGACATGAATTATCATTTGATTAGAACCCGTGAAACAAATTAGTTTATGAGACTTAAACCCACTGTCATAAAACTAAGATCCGTCCTGGAATGAAACCCTATAATGACAAACGAACACATGGATTAAGTTGGATTTTGTTATAAACTTAAGACAAATAATAAAGAAAGTGTATAAAGTAAAACAAAGATTGAGACAAGAGTTCTTCCGGAACGATTATGGATCAATCTTCTAGACTGATTCTATTCTCATTAGAATTACCTTTTGTTTCAGTCTACCTCTTTTCCTCAGTGTTTTCTCTCTCAATTTCTAAAGAGATAAAACTGAAAACTAAAGGGGGCTCCAGTTATTGATGAAGTTTCGAGGACCTATCTTTACAAATAAGTTGAATGACGAAGGTGTAATTTTCTATACACCAGCCGCTCTAATAATCATCTAATCAATAATTCATAACAGGTTCGATCCAGAATCTAGAACTTAATTTGCTCACAAACACCCCCAAAATGATACATGAGGGCTCTATATATAGATCAAGTTTTAGGGACATCCTTGTAAATGAATTAAGAGGAAGGATTGGTGTGTAATTTACCTAACTATTTACGGCAGCCCATCCAAACATTTCACATAATCTGTAGGCAGTGTTTGGATGACCGGAATCTTGAGTAGGAATAGGAATATGAACAGAGAATCAAATTCCTAGGAATTTTCTTGGGTAGGAATAGGAATATGATTACTAGGAATCGAATTTCTAGGAATTTGATACCTGTAGGAATTGCATTTCGGTGTTTGAATTAATTCGGTAATCTTAAGCGAGAAACAATTATTTTGAAAATTTATTAAAGTCAATATTTCCTTTTCTTAATGAGCCAAGAATCGGAGATTCTCATGCGGTGAGGGAGGGATTAGATTCCCATCCAGTCTGGGAATATGATTCATGGTTGAATAATGTCATCAGGAATTGCATTCATATTCATGTCTGAATCAGAAAAACCTAACATCACATTATTATTCATGTCTTTTCCAAACGTTAGAATAATGGATAGAAGAATCACATTCTCATTTTCCATTGAGACTACTGTCATTCAAACTGAGCCTTAATGACTTTGATGGAAATCGTACCCAATTTAAATTACTCCTTCATGATAAGAATGACATTAGGCATATTTTGGGATGGCCACCTAACACGAACTTCTAGAAATAAATCTAAGGGTCATGATTTGAGACAACGATCAAGTGTTCAAAATAGGAGCAAACGTTAGGCGACATGAAACGTAATATTTCAACTATTCCGTAATAGGGACACCACTGAAAAAAAGAGCAAGTTTATTGACTAAATAATTTTATATTTTATTTAACAGAAAAATTCTACCCGCTACTGTTCTTTTCTGTCCGTAGGGGAATTTTTGAATTTTGCATTCTCAAGTTCATTTTTCATTAATGCATTTAGCAGGATTCAATCCAGTTTTATATTTTGACATTAGGAAAAAAGAAAAAAATTATACTCCCTCCGTCCCTTTTATAGTGTAGACATTTCCATTTTTTTATAGGATTCAAAATATTTGACCAAATTAGCCAAGAGATTCTTTGACATTGATAAAAAAACAGGACTACCAATTTGGCCAAATATTCCACCTCTAAAGAAGATCGTAAGTTCGTAACAATTGTCATCCTGACAATCTGCTTAAGGAGATGGATAAGATTTGGTTGAGTGAAATCTTTGGGTTTTTGTCAATTAGATGATAACGACGAGCCTAACAAGAGAAGCGCCAAATTCAACACGAAGTTTGGGTTTATTCAGTTCTTGAAGAGACATGAGGCATGAAGAGGTGCATGATCTTTGATGGGATTACTATTAGGAATTTCAAGCTTCAACTTAACTTAGCTAAATTTGCAGGGAATGCAGTAGAAAGGCTTTTTCCACTAACGAATATTGTGGATGTTTTGAGAGAAGCTTTCATTACAGATGGGATATCAAACATTCAATTGTGATACATGGGTGAACTTGGTTCTACAGAGTTTTGCTTCGTTGGAGGATATGTCATCTATGCAAGCTGAGAAATTCGTTTGTGGAAGTTAAAATATGGAGTCCTGATTTGAAGTTCGGACTTGGACATGTCATTTGGTGAGAGTTCAAACCCCACTCCGACTCCCCTTTTCCCTCGGATAGTATAAAGTAGGATTTTCTTGAATCAGTGGGTGTCAAACTTTTCCATAGGCAATTGAATTACATCTCCTTGTATGTACCAATAAATAACAAAAATTTATCTGTATCTATATAATAAAAGCAGGAATGCGGTTTTTCATCGCCGTGTAAGCTTTAAACAATTCAAATTGATTACTACAATAATGTTAAATCTTTTCCTAAGGGTATGATTAAGTAGGACCCTCCCCATTTAGTTAGCATATAAATATTCAAGTTTTGTGAGACCCACAATATTGTTGTGCCTCTTCTCCTTATTAAATGAAGCGACTATGTCGGATCCCATCAATGATTTTAAAATTTAGAAGTTAATTAAATGAATAGAATAATGTGGGACCCATCACATGTAGCTAGCATATAAATTTCAAGCTCTATGAGACCTGCAATATTGTCATGTAAAATATTAAACCCTGCATAACAATGTTAGATATATCCAGGAAATATAATTTGATGGTCACTATACAGGATGCCCTGTTCCGATAATGAAGGAGATTGAGTTCACTGAATATTGAGTTCGAACTTGTAGAATCTAACGTTATACTCCCTCCAGCCGTCCTAATTTGCTGGACCCTTTCAGGGAATCAAACTTATTAAGGGGTGTGAAAACTTTGTATTGCCTTTTCTGTTTTGCCCCTAAATCCAGTCGATATTAATGTGGCCAATTTTGTGGGACTAACTTTTTATATGAAACTCAAAATGTATGCAATATGGATCTTGTTTGATAGATACCAATTAGTTTTACTATACAAAGTTTTCAAAATCATAAAAACCGTTATAAAATAAAAATAATGGACAAGCCAATTGAGATGATGAAAATACATTTTAAGGGTAAAATTGAACAGTGACCCTGTTTTGATGGATATTTTTATAAATGAGACTTATATTTTGAGTCATCCCAAAATAGAAAGGGTGTCCAGCAATTTGAGACGGAGGGAGTATATAGTATAGATGCAAAAAAACTGAAGATTTATGCAAGAGTACTTTTGGAGCTAAACATTGGAGTAGTAATGAATCGAAACATGTGCATTGTCACGAGTAATAAAGTATGATAAAAACTGATGAAGTCCACCAATGCTAATTAAGGAAATTGACCATTTAAAGGAGTAATGACCATATACAGGAGTAATGATCAACAAAAACAGTGGTAATGTTTTCAAGAAAATCGTAAATACAATATATTTCGATCGCATTAATTTTATTTCTAATACATGATGACCGGTATTAAGCACGTGCTCTTAGGATAACTCTAAAGCCATATTTTAGACACGGCCGCACGTAAATCAGTTCTTAGTACCATATTAACCACAAATACCATTTACTTTTAACTCTGCCAAGTGGATCATCCCATTTGCAGTCACAAACAATCGGATACATATTACAACAGCTCACCTCGAGTACTCATGGACTCATTGGAGTGTCTCTACAGTTCCTATGGAGTATCTCATGCCATAAGTTTCTCAACAAGGGACTTGCTATCCAGTCCCTTGCTATAGAAATTTTCGTGAAATTCCTTTACGGTGAAGTTTCGATATACAGCCGGCTTTTCCGGTGTAACCAACTCTGGCAGAGGCCCGTAGCGACGACATTCAGCACGTTTGTCCATGTTGAAGAATTCGACCACTGAGATTCGAGGTTCATTCAAAGAGTTGGCCAGCACCCGATGCTCTACGCTTGTATACTCACCATTAGAGATAATCTGCAATGCAATTTGATGGAGGCAGTTAGTTTACGTAATGTCATATTCTCTGCATAAAAGATCTACTCACATGGCCTTTTTCTGGACAAAAAATTGCACTTTTTTTCATACCAAATCTAAACGTGTTGTGACTTTCTCTTGCAAGCCATAGACAAACAAGCTGAGCATCATCATCGGGCTTAACAAACACACTTTGAAGTTAAAGTGGAGTGGGAAACCTTGAAAAAGATGAAAAAGTCGGTCTCCTCAAAAACCCTCAATAAATTATTCTAGTTACATAAACTTAACAAATAAAGTGAGTGACTGTTCACTCACTTTTATTATTTTATTTTCCCAATGCCTTTTTCCCTTCCAGCTTGTTTCTCCCGCCCACTCTGGAACATTGGCCCTAAATCCCATTCTCTTCTTCACCTCTCCCTTCCAGCATTAAAATTTTTTTGTTAAAATATTCAAAAAAAAAAATTAATATGGTGGATTCCAACTTGAATATGCTGGAAAATTTCAAACAAACAAGCAATAGAGCCGTTGGGGAAATTTCAACTTTACTGCGTTAAAATTTTTTTTGGTTTATTTGAATAGTAAAATGGAAAAATAAAAATCTAAAAAGATATTTGAATAGAAAAGTAGAAGTAGAAAAAAATACTCCCTCCGTCCCAAAATGTTTGGCATACATCCACTATTCACACCTCTCAAAAAATCATCTATATTTTTTAAGGTATAATGAATTATATATGCAATATGGGTCTTGTTTAATAGATTTTGCTTAGTTTTATTAAACAAAAATTTTCAAATCGTAAAAAGTAGTATAAATTACAAAATAAAGATGATCTTTTAAGAGGTGTGAATAGTATTTTTGGCCAAACATTTTGGGACGGAGGGAGTAATAGTTTAACACAGTAAAATTAGAATAGAGAGCCTGATTCTCTGAACTTTTGCAAAAGTGGCTTGCTAAATTGTAGAAAGTGTTTTTGAGGTTAAATTTGGTGTAAAATTTTGTGCTCCTGATAAGGATACTCTTACGTATCACTGCCTAATTTTCTCTTGCAATCCATAGAGACTAACGCGATGGAAACCAATTCATTACCTGAAGAGCATCTCCAATGTTGATAATCAACGAGCCAGGGACGGGCTTAACATCCACCCACTCCCCCTCATGCTTCACTTGTAACCCAACCACTTGATTCTCTAACAATACTGTCAATACCCCTGGATCCGTATGATGATTAAGCCCCAGCGTCATATCCGGTTGAGGGCAAAACGGGTAATACACACCCGCAATAGTCTTGGTAACCAAAAGCCCCGCCTCCTTCAGCTTTGTTGCACCCACTCCCAGCCCTTCGGACAACAACTCCACCACCGTCTCGGCCACCCTCGTCGCCTCCTTGTCCCAGTCCACGATCTCTGACCGGCATGCTGCCGGTATCTGATCGACGTCAGCCGGCTCGGGCGACATCCACACGTGGACGTAGTCGTGCCAGCTGGCAGCCTTGGACCGGAATAAATCGTTGTTGCTCGCGTACATTACGCCGCTTTGCTCATTTCGGACGTAGTGCTTTGCTTTCACATCTTGGGGTTGTTCGTGGAATGATTTGATGGATTCAATCGTCTTTTCCAGAACTGAAAAGGAAAAAATTATAATAAGCAAGGCCAAAACAAAACGCATTCACAAAGGGCAAGAATTGAAATTTTTTACAAAACACTTCCTCCGTCCCAAATTAGTTGTCTCTCTTTTAGACAGTCGTACCATTCAATATATTCTCGGTTATTTGAATTAACCATCTTGTAGTAATTGATGATAAAAACATTCTAATTACAAAAAGTGGTAATACAAGAATTAAACCTACATGATTAAATAACATTAGCTAGTCTCAAAAGTTAACCTTTGTTCTCCTTCAAAGTCATGTTAGTTCTTAAACTTTTTTCGAAAAATAAATAATCTCGTCAATTTTTATCTCTCAGTGAAAGGCAGCAGCAGTTATAGCCAATACAGTTTGAACCCTATTCAAATGCATGAGCGTACATGTTACCTCTTACTGTACTACCACTTCTGTTTTTGTTTTTTTTTTTACAACAAAAAAAAATTTCATTAATCCCAAAAAAGCCCAATATGAAATCGGTAAAATATGGAAAGAAATGCACTGATAGAGGTTCGAAGACACTTCATCTACTTCAACTTGCAAATACAATTCCTAAATATTTCTAAGCTATCCGGATTTTTATTTTAAACCAAAATAAACAAGAAATAAAAACAGAATGACTACTTCAATACTACCACTGATCAGTTGAAAACAGGTTTTATAATATTTCCTTTTCGAGGATTTGATACGAAACATGAAAAGTTTCATCGAAATCTTCCCCAAAAAAAAAATGTGTGATTGTGGTTCACTCAGTATATTATTATGCACACAATACACTGAGTGAATCACAGTCACACATTTCAATTTTGGGGACTCAGGGAAAGATTTCATGGTCCATAAAGTATTCCAACAAAAAAACTCCTTTCTTTTTTGCCTTTTCTTTATGTGTGTGTATATTTATGTCAATTCGGACTCACCTGAAAGAGGTACGCCGTGGTTGATCACTTGGAAGAAACCCCAACGTTTGGCCGCGTCTCGGAGCTCGTCGACGATCTTTGGCCGGTGATCAGGGGAGTTCATCTGAGAAAGATCAATAAGGGGAATTCCGGCATCTTTCGAACAATTTTGTTTCAGAGTAGACCGAGTTTCCGGCGTCTGTACGAAGATTTTAGGGATTGTTGTGATGCAGGAATCTGAGAGACCTTTTACACCCATTTTTGTTTCATCAAATTCTTTCACTTCCTTCATGCGATTGTATTCGGCTGATGATGAACTGATGGCTGCCATTTTCTTCAGACTGTGGTTGTATGGTAATGGTTTTTACCCACTTGTATTTTTATTTGGGATTCAATGAGAGAAGTAATTGGTTCATTGCAGACTACAGATATATGCATATCGAATAGGTGGTTGCTGGTAGGGCTGCTCAAAAAAATCGGTGAACCGTGAATTTGGTCCAAAGCTCAGACCGATCTGATCAGTGCCTTTTGAATTTTAACCGTGGATTAATGGTCCGGACATGGATTCAAAAAATAAAAAACCGTGACTCGCGGTCCGGACACGGATTTTGATTTTGAAACCGTGGATCAACCGATCTGGACCGTGAGATTTTTATTACATATAATTTTTTTAAAATAAATATATATATATAGAAATAATTTTACCACATTTATAATATTGACAATTTGATATTTTGATATTGAAAGTTATAGCCTACTGTGTTTGGAATCCAAAATGAATCTTGGGTATTGTTTTTTTTTGCTCTCTACTTTAATTGTATAATGTTCAAGTTTAGATTTGTTCAATTAATTTGTTGGAATGTTTAATAAATGCTTGAACGACCGGGTGTATAAAATTAAGACTCAAAAACACGTCTCAAGCGCAGGACTACCAATCAGTGTAGCACAATAATCCGGAAGTACCGGAGTCAAACCACAGAGACGGACGACGGTGTTTGACTCAAAAGTGTTGAATTTTAGTTAACTGGGCTCTTAGGAAGCCACCCCTTAATTCAGCTTGATTGTTTGACTTAAGAAACTAACTAATTAACTGATTAACTGGAAATTAAAACGGAGAGCGCAGCCATGGGAACTCCAGCGTCCGCGACTAGCCCTAACCAACATCCACTCGGGTCACAATTCATTAAGATAGTTGATTTTAGAATAGGAAAAAGGTCCCCTAACGAATGCACAACACCTGTCACCAGTTTCCATGCGCAGCTACTGCGACAAGGACCCTGGCGATGCCCGGGATTTCGTTCGTTAGGAGAAGAGATTTCGTACCCAAAATTGCTTAAAAATTCCGTCTTATTTTGACCCGCAGTAGACATTGACTAGTCTAGCCACGAGGCGCTTTCGCCCCGCGGTCACACTCTATGAAACTACTCGCTCATGATGTTCTTAAACGCAACAATGAAATTGAACCTAGAACTAAACATACTTCGAATGATTAAAGTAAATACTGAAAATACGGTACCACAGACTGCAGAAACGGAACGGATTCGATTATTAAAATCGATCACCAAAATTAAGCTGGAAAATCTGTAGCAACTTGAATCTGGAATTGAAAACCTAGAACAGCAGACAAAAGTTAAGAAAAATAAAGCAAAAGTTATGAACTGTGGACTGAGGAACCCTAATTCAAGTTCTAGAGGGACTATATATACTAATCCCCTCTTAATTACAATTAAAAACAAGATAATAATCAAAATTCGGCTGACGAAGGACCAAACGCTGATGTTCCATTGCCACTTAGGCTCTCGGTAGCGCTACACCAAAATAGGTGTAGCGCTCCCGAGCCCTTATCTCCTTCTTTGACCGGCTGGGCCCCCGTTGACCTTGACTTCTTAACCCAAAGGGACCGCTACACCACTTTTTGTCTAGCGCTCCGGAACCTTCTGTTCATTCTTGCTCCCCTCTTATGCCCATTTGGAGCGCTCCAAAGAAACAAGGTAGCGCTCCCGATGGGTTACGAACTTTTCCACGCGAAACCAACTCCAACACTTAGTCTCCACGGCCTTTCTCACCCTTAATCTCCGTGCATGCCCTTCCAACAACTCTAATTAGCGCCAAATACACCTCAATTTCCTGCAATTAAGCGCAAACACACAATCCAACCACATGCACGAATTAAATGGAAAATGAGGATTAACCGCACGTCTAACGCGCTCATTCTTTCCTACTTAGGCGCTTAAATTCATGCATTTCACGCGCCTATCAATAAACTTTCATTATTTCTTTCCAGTGAGTGCTCTTTCTATGTTCTTTTTGATGCTTTATATTCTCATCTACGAAATGTACTAGACTACTAGTGAAGTGTATGTTTCAATGTCGAGTTTGGATTTTTAAATGAGTTGATGATTTTTTTTATAATAAGTTGAAAATCCATGGACAAATCTCAAACCAATCTGTGACTCGCGGATCGGATTGGAACCTAACCGTGAGACTTTTGGATTGGACACGGATTCTATTTTCAAAAAACCGTGACTCGTGGATTAGGATTGGATTCATGTCAATCCGAACAAATCCAGACCGTGAGCACTCCTAGTTGCTGGGGTTTTGCAATTTCTTTATTATTTGTCTTAAGTTTATAACAAAACCCAAGTTAATCCATGTGTTCGATTCTCATTATAGGGTTTCATTCCAGGGCGGATCTTAGAATTATGGCAGTGGGTTGGGGTCTCATATGGTAATTTGTTTTACGGGTTCTAATCAAATGAGCTATATATATATATGAAATTAGTTCTTCCAGAACGAATATGGATCAATATTCTAGAATGATTCTATGCTCATTAGAATTACGTTTTGTTTCAGTCTGCCTCTTTTCTTTTACACAGATGGGGTTGTGTAAAGTCATGCAAATTTCAATTTGTTAGTTTTGAATATGGATTTGGTTAATCTATTTGTTGGTTTTTAAAGTTTTGACTTGAAACGATTCGTGCATAAAATTGGAGTAATACACAATTACGCATACACATCTTTATGTAACTGTTGAGATGAAAGTGAAGCAAGCATTTGTTCCTGGAAAATATTTTTCATGTATAACCAAACACCGGAAAACAAATTGGGAAAAAATATTTTCTGCAAAACCATTTTACAAGGAAATCATTTTACATTGTAAATTGTTTTACGTCGAAACAAACGGCGCCTTAATTTCTAAATGGAATAAAACTGATATTTGAGGGTGGCTCCATTTATTGATCAAGTTTCAAGGACCGATCTTTACCAATAAGTTAAGATGAAGGATCGAGGTGTAATTTACTATACACCAGCCGCCCTAATAGTCATTTAATCAATAATTCACGAGAGGTTTGATTTTTTTTTTTTTCATTTTTTCTACACGAAAAAATGGCGATTTCTTTTTGTGACGGCAAAGAACAGTACCGGGTAGACTTTTTCTGTTAAATAAAATATAAAATTATTCAGTCAATGAACTTGCTCTTTTTTTCAGTGGTATTATGGAATAGTTGAAATATTGCGTTTCATGTCGCCTAACGTTTGCTCCTATTTTAAAATCTCTGTTTGATTTTCCAGTGCCGGGTGGGTATTGCACACGTGATATTCGTTTGGCAATATCATATATTCCCAACGCGATTTGACGGTCCGAATTTTGGAGAGAAAAGAGAGAGAGAGAGAGAGAGAGAGAGAGAGAGAGAGAATCAATCAAGGCTGTTCAAAACATATTTCGATGACTCGGATTATGTTTGGGTACCATATGGCAAATACCCACTCGACACCCCTAAAATTTTCCTGTTTTGGTATTTTGGATACTTTATCATTGTCTCAAATCATGACCCCTGAATTTATTTCTAGAAGTCCGTGTTAGGTGGCCATCCCAAAATATGCCTAATGTCGTTCTTATCAGTTACCTATTCTCATGAAGGAGTAATTTAAATTGGGTACGTTTTCCATTAAAGTCATTAAAGCTCAGTTTGGAGGACAGTAATCTCAAGGAGAAATGAGAATATGATATTTTCTACTCATTATTTCAACGTTTGGAAGAGACATGAACATGAATGTGATGCCAGGTTTTTCTGATTCTGACATCTGGCAGAGACATGAATAGGAATGTGATTCCTGATGACACTATTCAACCAAAAATAACATTTCCAAACTGAGTGGGAATCTGATCGCTCCCTTACCACATGGGAATCTCCGTTTCTTGGCTCATTAAAAAAAGGAAATATTGACTTTAATAAATTTTCGAAATAATTGTTGCCTACGTAAGATTACTGAATTATTTCAAACACCGAAATGCAATTCTTTCAGGTATTAAATTCCTAGGAATTTGATTCCGGTCATCTGAACACGGCCTAAAGATGATGGGAAATGATTGGATGGGCGGCTGTAAATAGTTAGGTAAATTACACACCAGTCCTTCCTCTTAATTTATTTACAAGGATATGTCCCCAAAACTTGATCTATATAGAGAGCCCTCAGGTATCAGTTTTATTCATTCACCCACTGCCATTTTGGGGGTGTTTGTGAGCAAATTAAGTTCTAGATTCTAAAATGTCGATTATAGTAGATTTTAAGTTATAACAAAAGTATCTAAAAGGGTTTCGATAATAGTGAGCCTAATAAATATTGCAGAGGGTTAGCGATTGAATTTCTATTGAGAACCAATCAGCTCCTCCGTAGGGGATTTTTGAATTTTGCATTCTCAAGTTCATTTTTCATTAATGCACTTTAGCAAGATTCATTCCAGTGACTCCCAAACACTGAAAAGGGGAAAATGATAAAAATGTAAAATGGAATAAAGGGACGGCCAAACAGCCCTATCATATTCATCTTCGCCATCGTTGCCTTTGAGTGATTGTAGATACCCAAATTTGATTTTGTAAATGTTTAAGCTCCCGCCTTGAGTGATTCCCGATAATGAAACGGGTCATGTATGCTTCGATGAGGTAAAAAGAGTCTAACGAACTTTGTGAAACTCTTAAATGAAGGAACACCTTAGAATTACGAATGTGAGTGCCATATGACGCTTATAACGTGCTTCAGTGGCTCCGGTGAACTTTGTAGTCGTCTGGTTTCTACCCACTTTTCATAAACAAAATTTCATTATTTTTATGGTTGAATTTCACTATCGCTAACGGGGATTGCATGCCTCTAGCTAGGCGCTCTCTTCCCGGGCTCTCTCAACCAAGCCTCAAAAGGCCCCTCAGGTCCTACTGTTAATCTGGAGCAGATGATTGTCTACCTGTCTGGGCAATGTGTAGCAGATGGACCTCGCTAATCCTTTATGTCTAGGTTCTTCTTTCTTTTCGGATGGCCCAGGTTCAAATCCGCACTTGTCTCGATGGCTCTCACGGAGGTGGCATATGGCTCCCTCCATCACGAGTATCACGCTTTACTTTAGTACCGCAAGCTTACTCTCACGACTCAGCCACATGTCACGCCAACATTCATGCCACGCTTTATTGCGGGATTGTAGTGCAGTGTTACACTACAATCCTGTAGTACGGCACACGAGCAGTTGATTTTGGTAATCAATGGCTCGGATTTTATCTGGGCAATTGACAACTCGGATCGTGCAAGTGCCGAGATAAAATCCGAGCCGTTGTTTACGCGATAAACGACTCAGATGCCGCACTACAGGATCCCCAATTCCCAAATCTTGACCTGGTCAAAATTCTCCAAAAGGCTTACCCTCCCCACAATGTAGATCTTCTTTTCCTCTCAAGATTGTTTCCTATCTATGCAAATTGAGTGTTACAAAAATTGGCGAATGAAAAGCTAATCCCACTACTCGTACATTCCTCATAGGATTTCCATTTATAGCAAAATCTGAACTTAAAAGATAAAATATGTAACTTGTACAGATTTATTAATCACATTGCAACAAATATTACACAGATCGTCATAATGACATTGTTCCTTTCGGAATGATCAATCTCACCGTTCATTAGCAACGACCCATCTAAATACGTACACACATAGCGAGTTGATATCAAATGCATGTTTTCATGGAATACAAAACAAAAAGTGCTCGTTCATAGTTTGATCTTATCAATGAGAGACTTGCTATCCAATCCCTTGCTGTAGAAATTTTCATAGAACTCCTGCATCGTGAAATCCCGATAGATAGCTGGTTTTTCAGGAGTCAACAACTCCGGCAGAGGTCCGTAGTATCCGGATCCTTTCCACTTGCAAAGATTGAAGAATATGACAATGGAGATTCTTGGTTCCCTGTTAGAGTTGGTTAACACGCGGTGTTGCACACTTTTGTACTCGCCATTGGAGACTATCTGCAAAAAACCAGAGTTATTAGAAACTAATTAAGCGTTAATATAGATGTGTATCTTACACTAGGTGCTCGTTTGTTTGTTCGGAAATAAAAAGATGGGATACATAATTCTTAGGATGTGGATGGGGTATAAACTTCCTTGGGACATAGAAATGATAGAGAGAAAAAAATATGGTGTTTGTTTTGGTTGGGATTGTGACAAGCATATCTCGTTTTCTCTTCATAATAACCGCATGAGGACAAAACGGGATGGGAAAATTACACACCCCTAAGAATCATTACTGTTGGGATATGTAATTTCATCTATAATGCAATAACAAACGCTGGACTTTTGAGACCTACGGCATAGCATATCCAATTCCACTCCTAAGTTGTTTTCAATTGCCTTATACTTTGAAAATTTATTGGGTGCTCTGTGGGACCTATGACTAAATCTATAAATCCGCATAAACATGTGGTGTTTGAGTTGGTATTCTCCTCCTACAAGTTGTAGTTGTGGGTCCACTTCACCTCTCAAGGCAGAGCCATGATCTCTCAACAAGGGAGTCAAATATGGGAAATATTTAGGGAAATGACAAATATTTGGTTTTTTTGTTTTGATCGGTAAATATTTGGTTGTGGTGGCATCTTTGGGTCTTTTTTTTGAGAAAAATATGTACAAGATTATATCTGTAGAAATAAGTAGTAAAACAGTATTACCATATACATTTCATAAATTTTGTTAAGTGGGATCAAGTGACCCAACTTGTCACTATACGGCTCTGTCTTTGCTCGACCGCACCCTGTAAATGAGACTTATACCTGCTTTTTTTGAACCGGGGGCTCTGCTGAGCATTCCGCTCAGCAGGCCCTGCGTAGCACATCTCGGTCGGCCAAATGTGTTTTCGACGGCTCAAATTTGAGGGATGCCGAATGGTGTTTTTTCGAATATTTTTGATATTTTAACTCCCCACAAATCTGGACAATCGAAAACACATTTGGATAGTCAAGATGTGCTCAGCAGGTCCTGAGTTCATTTTCTTACCAACAAAAATTGTTACCTGAAGGAAATCTCCAACGTTAATAATCAATCCTCCATGCAAAGGCTTGACATCCACCCACTCCTCACCATGCTTAACCTGCAACCCCTGCACCTGATTCTGCAACAACACCGTCACAATCCCAGGATCCGTATGTGATGTAATCCCCACCGTCAGATCAGGCTGCGGACAGTAAGGATAGCAGTGGCCCACAAGAACCCTAGCATCCGAAAAAGTCAACTCTTTGAATTTTCCACCTTCCAATCCTAACCCTTCAGACAACAGCCTCATCACACAATCAGCCACCTTGGTGGCTTGTAGGTCCCACTCCACCACCTCCCTCCGGCACACAGCCGGAATATCCTCCGCCGGAGCTGGCTCCGGCGACATCCACACTTGCAAAGAGTCGTGCCAGCACGCCGCCTTTGCTCTGTACAAGTCGTTGTTGCTCGCGTACATTACGCCGCGTCCCTCCTCTCGTACGTAGTACTGTGATTTCTCCTCGGTTGGTTGTTCGTGAAATGCTTTGATGGCGGCAATTGTCTCGTCGAGTACCTGTTACGAACAAATTTCATTAGATGAGCTACTCCCTCCGTCCCATATTTGTTTTCCACTTACAGTATTCATTATACCTCAAAAAAATAGTTATATTTTCAAATTCTGAGCATAATTTTTTACTTTTTGAAATCTTCCCAAATCAATAATTCTCATAACATTGTCACAAAATTAACAAATGTGAAAAAAAAATTGAATAAGAAAGAAAAAATAATCTAAATGCTTTATTTAGCCAAACAACCCTTGAATTTGGTTGTTTTTTTTTATATGATGACGGAGGAATAACCCTACAGTCAAGCCTTTAGATTTGGCAACCCAAACCACCAAGAACTAGTGTAGCCACACTGCCACGGTCCTCCACTTACGTTCAAGATACTCACCCAACAGGGAATCGAACCCTAAATCTTGAAAAGTTCCCCCAAGGCCTAGCATCTGCCCGCACCACTGGGGCAACCTCTGGGTGTCTCCCTGAATTTAGTTTTGGTTATGTATAGCCATATGGATTTTATTCCAACAATAAACTCGAATAATTCAACTTCCACAAAAAGCTATTCAAGAAATACCGATACGGGTACGCCATGGTTGATCACTTGGAAGAAACCCCATGTTGTCGCAGCTTCTCGGATTTGCTCTACAATCTTTGCCCTATGACCGTCCGAGTTTATGTTGGAGAGATCAATAACGGGTATTCCAGTGGACGTCGACGAAGATTTGAGACCGGAAAGAGTTTCCGGTGGGTGTACAAAGAACTTAGGGATGTCGGTGATGCCGGAATCGGACAGACCTTTGACACCCATCTTTGATTCATCAAACGCCTTCACTTCTTTCATCCGGTCGTAACCGGCAATTGCACCGTTGGCTGCCATTTTCTTCCTCCTCTTTGTGACGTTGTGTGTATGCGTGACTCTCGTTTTGTAAGAAAAGGTTGGTAACAAAAGGCAGATCTATAGGGTTGGTGGCAAAAAAATAAAAACGAATGAGGAAAATAAACTCATCTTCACTTTTAAGAAAGTATTAAAAAATAATAATGTTGCAATACTAATTCGTGTCATTCTAGCTCGATTTTAAATCCCGTCATTGACTTAAATAACTCTTCTTATATTTCGATTCAAATTAATAGATTAGGAATGACGAATGACACACACCAAAAACAAAATTACTTAGTTGATACGGGAGATTTTTTTAGTACAAGTTAGAAACCTTACCGAACATATAATGAAATCCCATAACGAGAATCGAACCCAGGAATAACTCCCGTATTCAATATTTTATTTTTTTTACCACAAAAAATGGCTGTCATTTTCGTGACAGCTAGACCTTTTTTTGCCAAAGTACTACTATAAAATTATTTAGTGAATGAACTTGATCATTAGGAAATGGAATTCCTCTTTTTTAGTGGTGTCGCTTAGGGGTGCAAATACATCGGGCTGATTCGGATTTGAGCCAGATTTATATTAGATAATGGGTGATAATAATGTCAAAACTTTTTTTGTCAGTGCCAAAATTTTAATGCATAAAAGACTTTAACTCTGCACATAGTACAATTTATGCGATAGAGTCAGGGGCAGACGCGGGATTTATTATCAACGGGGTTAACTATTTACATTAGATTCAATATAATACTTAACCAAAGAATATATATATATATATATATATATAGAGTCCGGTTCCGGTCAGGACTCCCGGACCTATCTTAGGTCCGCACCTCCCACTTCCCGGCCAAATGGTCGGGAAGGGGAGGTGTGGACCTAAGGATCCGT
>JAXBDA010007612.1:0-17100 GCA_036023075.1 Gaultheria prostrata
AATGAAATATGTGCCGATTGTATTTGTTAAGTTTTATTAATCCCATTCGGATTTGTTGGATTTTTGCGTGCAAATTTTCCGTTTTTTTTTTTTTTTTTTAATATGAATGTTGAGGGAGTTCAATGGTTTGAGACCTTTGGGGACTTGCAGATAATGTGTAGAGATTTGCAGGGGAGGAGGAACGAACAACAAAGTGGGGGCATTTGTGCCCCATGGTCAAAAAATTAATCTTGTTAAAGGAGTCAATTTATTACTCCACTATAATCTTTGTATTCCCCATAAAAGGAGAGTAGAATAGAGGAGTTAGTGCAATCTTACCGTATGCCCTTAGGGCACATATTAACAAGACCCTATGAATATAGTATCATTACTTTTTTTTGAACGGCAAAAAAGTTTCATTACTCTTGAAATTGTTACAAGATTAATAGGAGCAAAGAAACAAAAATAAGTTAAAAGAGCAAAAATTATCCTATCCGAGACTCAAACCAACGATTGACAAGAAACGAATCGAGGGTATCATTACTAATATTTATACATCCCTAAAAACAAAATGATCGATGCATGAATATGTAAAGGTAGATGCTTACTACTCCCTCCGTCCAAAATTGTTGAATCTTTTTTGGGAAACCATACCAACATTTTCAGAAAAAAAATGCCTGATTATTGTAAATTATTTTTGTTTTTTGTTACACAGTACATAAAATTAAAGGCTAATAATTAAGACTGTGGGCGGAGTGTATTGTAGGCAGTGCGGAGCTAGAAATTTCTTTCAGAGCGGTCGCCATATCACATTTAAAAAAAAAATCACAGAATAATATAGGAAATAAAGAAGTACCAAGCACAAAAGTTCAAACATTCTCCATCAGGCACAAAAGCTTGTACCATAATATATTTATAACACTTTTAAACATAAGTACAAAAGTCTAAATATTTGTTGCTAATTTGTTTTATATCATCAAGGGCTAAAAAAGAATTATTGGAAGAGAAAATTAACGCGAGAATAACGGAAAAAAAAAAAAAAGAATTACTGGAAGAGAAATGGAAATACGACAATACGTGATCTCGTGGGGCCACCAAACGGCTCTTTCATACCTAAAATTAGGTAAGTTTCCAACACACCTGCTTAATGCTGTACTTCGATAAATCTTCATCAGAGTATTCAGATAACCCTAAAGGGTTGACGGCACAGACTTTTGTTGCAGCATTGCGTGATTAATATAGATAGATATACAATGGGCCATGAAACTTTCTACTTTGATCACATTTTGTCTGTCCTTTTTTTTTTAATTTATATAACTAGGTGTCCGGGTCAGCTTTTGCGCATCTCGACTAATCCTGGGAGACCAATCACACCGTCCATTAGCTGGGGTGCCATGTAAAGCCAGAGTAAAGCTCTGTATGGACTGGCCACAAATGAGTTGATAGCACCCACGAGGTTTCGAACCTGAAATCTTAGGAGGGAACAAATCCCTAAGTCCTTTGTCTTTGTTTTTGTATTTATCTCCAAGTGTAGGGAAAATCTATGGTATCTGCTCTTAGGGATCGGGGGCGTGTAATGAGCTCTCTCAGCCGTACGATAGTCTGGATAAATTGGGGTTAAATTAAATATAAAAATACCTTTTTTCAAATGTAAAATGATCCAAATCGTTGGTCACCCATCGAACAGCCTAGGGTGCTCACGACACGCGTTTAGTAAACCCCTCACTACGATGTCCCAAAATATAATTATGTCTTTTCATTGTGAATGTTATTCCATTTTGTGGTAAATGTTACGATGGACGGCACCGTAAAAAAAATGAATTTGTAAATGTTATGCCTTCTTATCGTAAAAATGCCTTAATTAGCATTCCCCCAAGTGTTCGTCAATAACAAATATCTGTCGTCCTACAAGTACATTTTTTTTTTATCCGAGTACTCAAAGTATATAACAACAGTTTACCAAAACTAAAAAGAGTACTCCTTCCGTCCCAAATTATTTGTCCGGTCCGCAGAACGAGCACTTGAAAGTAACACCAAATTTTTTATAAAAAAAATTCAATATTTTTTTTTAACAATTCACTAGATATCAACGTGTATTTTTAATTTATGAAAAAAGTTTGAAATTTTTCTTTAAATTTTTTTATTATTTTTAGGTCCTTGTTTTGCGAACGGGACAAATATTTTGAGAGGGAGGGAGTATAAATAGTACCAGTTCCCATAATTGGGATACATCTAGTGGATTTTCTCAGTGAGAAGCAAAATGGCACCTCCTGTGGCAGACGGAGGAGCATAATTTTTTTCATGAATTTTATTTTTTGTGTGCATTTTTGTTTGATTACTCTTAACTCCTATAATCGAACTCTCATTTTGCATTTGAATCCCTCTGTATTAACTTCATGCATCCCTAACAGCCCACTGTATGTGTATTCAGGGACGGATGCAAGATTTGAAAATTGGGTGGGCGAACACTAAAAAAAAATTAGTACGACATGTAAAAGGCAATATGAATTGTCAATACAAGTTGTAAAGATACTACCAAACCTACACACAATCAGTAACATTATCTTTCTCAAACCTATTGGTTGAGCGGGTGTTAGACTCGTTCAAAATGATATTGGGCGGGCAAACATACATGATTTTAACTTTTTGGCATAAAAACCTAATAGTACTATAATTCTAGTAGAAATTTGAAACGTGGGGAGGGGGTCGCCCAGACTCACCCACTCTTCGGTCCATCCTTGCGTGTATAAATGGTGTATTCCCATATGTAACAATACCGACAGCAAGAGCTTCCTGCAGCCAATTCTACATTGATCTTGTCCCGTTTTTGCTCAATTACTTAGGCATTACGGTAAAATTTACGCATTTTTTACGTGGCTCAATCTGCCTTAGGCGTAGCTTCAGTAATTGAGAAGTGTCTTAATTTGTGTATGCAGGTAGTAAATTTGCAAGCAGAGTTGGCATACATTCAAGCTAGACTCTCTTGTTTCCAGCGTCACCCTCTACCGCCTCCTCAACCTGCACAAACTCCTTCAACGGCAATTCTTCAAACCTCATCTCTCATGGCATCGAATTCTAACACATCAATGCACTTTGATTCTTCGGTGCCTGCGGAACTGGTAAGTTTGTGCAATGCTCTGAATCAAGAAATCACCGAGGATGGCGATCTTCAAGCATTAGCTCGTGAATTTGTGTCCAAGTACTTGCCAGGCGTAAAATTCCAATGAGAAACAAGAGTTTCTTGCAAACTCGGCTATCGGTTGGTTCGTGGCGTTTTGTAGCACGTTTACTTTCATCTTGTACTGACACAAAATTTTGAATCAAATGTATTTCAAATCTTACCTTAGTAGCTTTTGCTTCCTCCTACGTTTTCTAAGTGTATTTTTGCTTGATGCATACTTATGATAATTTCTTCTTTGAAGAGCTACTTTTGATCATTTCAACCACACAAAAAATGGCAAGCTCATGCGGTAGAGCTCTTGGGTGCCCCACACTGCATTCCGGAATTGAGTCTCATTCCCCCCTCCTCATGTAAAAGATTACGAATAACGAATGATAAAAAAAAAAAAAAAAAACACTACATACAAAATGTCTACAATGACTACTACTATAGTACTATCCTATTTTTACGTACTTTTTCCTAAGTTTAGTGGGTCAAACGCAAATTAGCATCCAAAAAGTACATCACGCTTGCACCATCGCCACAGTAGCCCGACACAAACCAAAGAAAAATGCTTAGGATTGTTCCAGTGCCATTGGATTAAAGATTTTTTTTTTCTTTCTTTATTTATTTATTTTTGCATCAAACTTTTGGCGATTATAAATTTGTCATTTATTTTTGCATCAAACTTTTGGCGATTATAAATTTGTCTCGATGAGAGAAATCGGAATTGGGTAAAATTATGAGAATTACCCAAATATTTTGGAAAATATTCAAGAAAATATATAAAAAGATTTAAGCTGTCTTTTCTTAGATATTTCCCAAATATTTGAGTAATTCTTATAAACTTTTACTTTTCTGAATCCTCATTTCGAGATGCCTAAAATTACCAAAAATTTGATGTAAAACTATCAAACACAAAAAATAAAAATAAAATGATAAAGACGATTTAATAAATCCTTAAGTCAATGGTACTAGAACAAAACAAGAAATTGGTTGTTTGGTAATCAAAACTACTTGCTGAGCTGAATATAAACACGGTAAGCGCATTTTCATTCAACCCAGATACCCGTTTTGAGGACACAACGAAATAACAGAAGTTCCAATCTCACAGCATTGCATGTACATCTCAGAAAGAGAAATATGGACTACAAACAAATGCAGAAACACACAACAAAGACGACGCTAAAATCTGGTGCGTACAAATTCTTCGCCAGCACATGTTCCAATTCTAAATTTGCGCAAAAAGTCCTCGTATAGTTTTTACACCAGTCCAATGGGGTTATATAGTCAAAAGAAAGGAAGTACAGTACTAGGCTCTTTTTCACTTTACCCACTAATCTACAATACAAGGGGGGAACAAAAAAAAAGAGGAAGAGAATTGGTTAGACTAGCAGAAACAGAAGAAAGTAGAAGATCAATCACTCCAAGGTTTTAAGAAGCCTAAACAGTCCAGCTGCTTCTCTAATCCGGGAGAACTCAATGCAGAAGGCCTGGACTTCAATGAACAGATCTTTAACTGCACATCAGAGTTCTCGAAGAATCAGTGAATCATACATAGTACACCACAAATTTTGCATCAAAATTCATGTAAATGCGGGCTCAAGTACAAACTGCCAGAGTAGGGGCAACTGGGCAAGCTTTTCTAGGACTCACAAGCATAACAAAAGCAGAACCTTGCAAAATAATTTTCTAAAGATGCTTCAATAGTTACTTTCTCTTCAGTTTGTATACCATATTCTTCCACCAGGAAAGGAATTTCGTGTCATTGCTTGTAAAAGGAATCAGAGATAGCGGTTCTCACTATGAATTTGTATCCCATATTCTTCCACAAGGCTAGGAAGTCCCCTTGGTGATATGCTCTCTCTGTAGCAAGGCATTGGGTAATGTTTTTTCAGAGAGGCAAGCCAGCAATCTTTTCTAATTCTAATCGATTGCTCTATGATGGGTCAAAAACTCGGAAGAGTCGGGTAATATATAACTTTTCTAGTAACTGAGGTTGGGGCAACTTAGGACTTGTCAAAATTGTAAAATTTACACAGGCAACATTTCAATGTGAGTGAAGTCAGTTGATCCCTGTAGTATCAATGTTGCTCAGCCCCTAGTCAAGTGACAACAGAGAACTCCATCAGTGAGTCGTGTGTGTACACCTATCCTATTTCTTCCTACTATCCCGCGTAGACACACAAAGGAAATTAACAAAATTTAAAGCAAATAATTGTTACTTTCAGTCTTAAGCAAAAAGTTTGTAGAGTCATGCATCCAACTGAAGGATTAAAAATGCATAACAATGAATATACTAGCTTCAGCAAGTAAACGATAACAATAATATGGCTGGAATTGTATGAGGAAAAGTACCATGAACAACCAATTGTAACTTAAAATGGCTGGGATTGTGCTGCCAGGAAAGATCAAAATCATGTTGCACGAACAAACAACAATACAACAAGTAATGGGCGGGGGAGTACTGGAGACAAAGTTAACCTTTGGCTATATATGGACAAAGTGGGTGCCATCAGAAAGTTTTACGACTGAAATAGCTGCCCCTAATACCTCCAAAAGTTAAATACCTCAAGGGACATACCATGCCCCCCCCAATCAAAGATGGAAGGCATCAGAGAGGGCAGTCTGGGTCTCTGTGCTCATTAGCTTGCACGACCATGGTTCACAAAAATAGACACACATGCAAGAACTTCTCGTCTAGTTAAGAACCTTATAAGATAATTGCTAACCAACTTCCTGAACTTCTCGCAACTTTGGAATACCTCAAAACTTAAAATTCCTCATTGGTTCTGTCCTTTTTCTAGAGAAGTTAAACTATAAACAAAGAAAATCCATGTGGAAAAAATGCTTTCACCATATGTCATTGTTCTATATACACTCCCAGTCTCCCAATATAATATTTGACACTCGACAAAATGCTTTCACCATATGTGTGCAGTTCGGAGTGGATAGCCGATAATTTTTTTTTTGAACTGGATAACCGATACATTTGTGCCCTTTATATGAAGCACAGTCACCCAATAATAACCTTTTTTCTCCATTCTCACTCAGTAGTCACATATAATGGCTTCGGAAACAGAAATTAACAGCATTTAGAAAGCTTACCGTTGATAATATTATTTCTGATTAGGCTCTGTAAGAAAACGCAGACAAGCCTCACAAGTCTGTTCTGCATATACTTGTCCTGCAAATAGGGAAAAGGGATTGTCATCGACATAATCATTTGCAAGCCTCACAAAGTTTGTTAACATGAACAAACTGTACAACCCTGAGCGCAAAGTTGATTCACGTAATAATACAGATTTCCTTATTTCACGCACTATGGAAAACAAACCTTTTTCCTGCACAAGTACTAAATGGGTTAAAATGACCGACTACTACCATCTCTAACCATTTGAAGTTGAAGTCAAAAAAACATTGACAACATGGATACAACTAGATAGTATGCTTCCACCAAAAGAAAAAGAAAAAGAAGGGTATGTTCCGGTACAAGGAGCATGCAGCTAGGCACATCCAACATCGCTTGTTGGTGAAGACACTTTGCAATGCTAAAACCTGGAGACTTTTAACTTCTGACAATGACCAAGATATCTCCAGTTTACTTAGGAACAATTAATAGTCAAAATATAAATTCACAAAAACATGGGGAGACAAAAATAACATTGACGCTCTTTACGGATATAACTAGATAAATTAGCACATCTCTTGTCCTGTGGACAGATGAAAGTGATTTTCTTTGGAAAGGATACGAGTTCTAGATGTGAATAAAGTCATGCGGGACAATTATGTTCCAGTGTTCCACAATATACTTTATGGCCCACACTGTCCTGTATAGCGATATGAAAGAAAATTATCTTCTAGTGAGAGGCCAAAAAGAAGTAACAACAATATCCTGATCATAGCATGCATTATCGATTTTTTTCATAAAATCACCACCTTTTAGTAATGTTTTAAAAACCAGAATGGTGAACGAACTGGAAAAAATACTGGGAAGACGGATCACCGGTTCAACCCTGGTGAACCGGAATGGAGCCATCACATGATTACGTCGTGTACGTGCAATAATATATACACATGGATACGCATATATAACTTCCAAAAATACCACAAATTACACATCATTCTAATCCATTTTTCTCATGTTTGTTTTTTTATGAACAAATACAGTACTTAGGTAACCGTTTTTTTTCTTTAAGTTTTGCTAATGTATAACTTAATATATATATAAGTAGTGGCCTTGACATATCACATAATTTAGTCAGATTATAATGCCCAAGTTTTATGGTTGCCCTTTCAAAATGTGATAAGAGTGAAAGAACTAAAAAAAGTTCAAGTCCATGACTTCACAATCAATTCCCACATTGGTCGCAAACATAAACAGGGGCTTTGGCTTCTATTAATTCCAAGCACAGGCCCACTTTTTCTCACCTTTCACATATTCCATCTCACTATGTCCACATTGAACAATTCTGATGCAGGAGCATAATGATGCCAATCAAATCGAGGGGCCATTAGTTACGTTTTTCAACCTTCTAGTCAATGTCTTTTAGTTTCTAGTAAAAGTATTAATTAGCCTAGTAATTATAGTTTGAAAGTAGTGTTTTGACTATCTAGTAAGTTGTGTCTTTGTTTTAATAGTGTTTAGGTATTTGAAAGGTCTGTGTTGGAAATCGTCTAGTCTTTATTAAGTTTTGGAAGTGTGATCTTTGTAATGCCTATAAATAGGTGATCTTATGCAAGTGGTGTCTAGCTTGGAGTGAGTGATTCCTCCTACAATCAAGCGAGTGGCTTGGTCGCGTCGAGTGACATCCGCTACCCCCGGTTGAGTGGCATCCAGGGACTATCCTAACCTCGCGGGTCTCAGCCTGCATCAAATTCATGGATATATTCTGCTAACAAGCCTGTACTACACTTATGCTAAGCATAGACATGGACAACAAAATTGACAAGCGAAAATAACCAAAACATAGCTGGGGAGACCACTTAGTAAAGAATTGCACCCGAAACCCAGTAACCCATTTTTTGGAATACGTTGTCCCAACCGTATCAACCAAACAATTCATCAAAGTATATAGCCAATTAGCCATGGAACAGAAATAATAAGAGAACAAAATATGACCAGGAAGTAAAGTGGAAGGACGGACCTTGATGTTCTCGCAGGATGATATGCAATTTGTTATATACAAGTGCACAAACTCTGTTGGGAGGTCAACAGCTGTGGTAAGCCTATTCACAACTTCCATTGAATGTAGACTCATATCCATATTGACAAGAACAGTAAAGTATCTGCAACACCAAAATAATACAAAAAGGTGAAGAACGGGAAAATGAAATGCCATTACTTGAAATCCCTTCTAGTTGGAAGACAGCAAGGTATAATGAATTCACTAAGAACATACTCTGAAATTTCAGGTGAATTCATCAACTTGATGAGCACCTCAACTGCAATTAGGGGATTGTTCTCCACAAGTTCCTGATAGAAAAATTGAAGGCTTTGGAGATCATGCAAGCACAATGCACTGTATATTTGTAGAATAACATACCGGAAGCTTTTTTGGGGTCAATCCACAATGATAAACAAGCTTGGGGTCATTTGTCAACTCAACCAGTACTTGCTGGAGAAAAGGAGACAAGTTTGCACGCTTCAGTAATTAAAGGGTTGGTACATCAAATCAAAATATGAAAGGCGATGAACGATTCAGTCTACCTGTTGTTGGAATGGGCTACAACAACAGGAAAATGCAATATGAAAAACTCGCTAAGAAATATTCAAACCAATAATCTCATTATTCGTTCTCCAAGAATGGCCATATACCACTAGCTATGGTCGTCTATTGGTACTTTGCCCACAAACTCTAGATTCATATCTCATCTAGATCTTTCTCCAAAAGACCTTTGATGCAGTTATTTGTTCTCTTTCAAGCTCTAATGACTATTTTTCTTTTTTCGTTTGAGACAGAAAGTTGGTTCTCACAATTGAATTCAAGATCCTAAACGTGAATACTACGGGCAAAATAAGAAAGTTGGTTCTCAAAGTCGAATTCAGGTCTATACTTCGACCCAACATCCTTAGAATAAGTAATCTATGTAATCAACTACTACAACTAATTTATCACATAATATCTTATAAATTGAGAGAGAGAGACCACCTCTTGTTGAGCAACGCCGAGTGGCCCCTTCAAAGCTTTCGTAATCAGATCTCTAACTGCAGCCCCTCTGCTGGTATCGGCACACATTCCATAGTCCCATAAAAGCTCATGCTTATTAGCGGGGTTAAGCCACACGAGCTGCAAGAAACTTCACATGATTGAGTCTTCACAAACGAAAAAAATGCACAAATTAAGTGAACAAGTATCCTTAACACACTTCATACCTCTCCCTCCTGTATTGGGAGCCTTGGGGGAAGAGGCCTGATCCACCGAGGGCCCAGCCCTTCCAGAGATAAATTCTGCAATAAACCTGTTATCATTTGATCTCTATCTCCAGAACCAATTTTAGGTTTCAGTCCAGGCTGTTGTTCAAACCTGCAATTTGTCCCAAATCCAGCATTCATGAAATAACAGGCCAGATAAATAAGTGCAATGCAAATAAGAATGAAAGCTCAGTTTGCATTATCCACAAACAACAAAAAAATCTTCAGGAATTAGTACTTCACAGCCAAGAGTCATACTCTGGTGAATTTTGGTCACAACCGTGGGGAAGATCAGGGTCTGGTACAACATTTTTCACGGAAGTGTTCTTGAATAAGCAATTATATGGTTCCGGATGACCTATATTACAATACTGCTTCTGCAACTGCTCGCGCTGGGGGAGAGCCTGAAAATGAAGCAAAAATGTATGTCAAAAATATCAATCCGAGGGCATATACAGAATGCACATAAGAAATAGCCGTAAAATCGGAACTTTCTTCGTAAGCTGGTCAATTATTAACATAAGCACGACGCTGACTTGAAAAGCAAAAGTAGATTTTCTTTCATGGTGATGTGGATAGTCATGTATACAAAACTCACGAGTGACGATGGATCGAAACTTTTGATGAAATCTGCAGCAGACAGTTTCAGAACCTACAGAAAAACAACAATAATCAATAAGAAAAGCATGAATAAATTCAAGCTAAAGGCGAGATGGCAAAATATAGAAAATATTCCAAATCAAACTAATCCAAACTAGAAAGAGATTGAGTGCTTGATTTGCATGGAACCAAAATAAGCATATACTTTACATACAGAATAGCATTAAAAACTGCAAGATATAGTGATTCTGCCAAAAACGCACAAGGACTGAACATGAACAGTATACAAACAATTAAGGAAGGACTCCAACAGACCAAAATTCCCATGTAAATCTATCTTAATCTAACTCTTGTAACAGATGCATCCACAAATAAGTGGGGTGTAAGTGCCATATGAGATGCCAACAAAATCCTTTAACAAATTAGACATGTCCGTATTTTGAAATTCAAGACAAACCTAGATGAAAAGACATTTCCCGATCCATATGACATTTTATCATCCCCTATCACACAAAACTTCAAAATTAAACCAAGAAAGTCCTAGTTAGGGTTAGACAACCACCACTAGCACAATTGTAATAAGCTTGATCTAGTCATAAGAAAAGGAAAGTTGATTTGATTCCAAATGGGAAAACATGAGCAGCAGCTGCTGACTGCAGAGAGCATAAGAACTATTGACAAGATCCTCTAAGTCAACAAGACCCTTCCACTTCCGTCAAAATAACAATAACAACAAGAAAATCAGCCACGCAATAAAAACCATGCACATGCACCAAAAAAAAAAAAAAGAGATCTCTCATACTGACAGAATTGGTGGAGCCCAAAAGTTGAATGATAAATGCCCTTTCACAAAGTTCAGCTTCCTCATCACAAGCAACCTGAATAAACAGAAGTTTGAGGCAAAAAAAAATAAACCCAACAAAACAAAAACAGGAAAAAAGAGAAGATTACCAGATCAGATTCATCGAATTTCCGACATAAAGATAAAAAAAAGAAGAAGATAGGATTCATATCCAGATGTATCATTTATATAATTAAGTACTGCAAAAACTGCCAATAAGAGCAGTTTCTCTCATCGCTCTCTCTTAAAATTGAGTAAAAATAAACGATTCAAAGGTGAAGTCATATGAAGTCACGTCCTTGTGTTCCTCTCATCTCTCTCTCTCCAATTGATTCTATATGAAGTCATGTCCGTGTGTTCTTTTTGTGTCACCTTAACAGCTTAAACCAAGTTTCCTTTACCTTTCTCTGTTCCTTTTACCACCGTCCACATGACCATATCACTCCTTGTCAGAAGTATGTTTGGTGGTCTACGATGCATATTTACCATACCATCTGAAATGATTTTCCCATATTAGACTCCAATTGGCACCATTTCTAACTTGCTCCCAGAAGATTTCAATTCGTGTTTAACCTTCCCATGGGCTGGCCTTACCTTGCGTGTCTAATTTGATACGCTTCACAGGCATGTATTTGCAAACGCATACTATTCAAATTTGACAAGTACAGACTAATCGAGCTTGAGATTTGTAATTTGTTGCATTTTTCAACTGAGACCCACCAAAATGGATGAATATAAACTATATTTTCAAATGCAGGGTTGATTGGGTCCAAAGAACTATAGTCAAAGCAGGAAAAAGCTGCAACTGGGTTGGGACATTTTTGGACCAAATTCACTGTATCAAATGAGTGGAAGATGATGCAAAACCAATCTGGGGAACTCCTTGAGCGAAACGATCCAACAAAAGCGAGGCCCCAAATCATGGGAGATTGGAACAAAATAGAGTTAAACATGACTGTCAGCAGAAGACAACAGAAGCATCATTAAATAAATACAAATCAAGACTGTAGAAATGTAAAGGCCTTGACTATCTTTACCAATGGATCAACCCACCTCCTCATGCTAGGTAGGGGCAAATGGGTTATCATCAAATACCCCTCCAAATTTTAACTCCATACAAAAGACCCATTTTGCACCATAAGAGAGAGAGAAATGGGGGAAAATACGATACAGCGGTACATTTGATAATTAAACTGGATGATAGTTATTGTAACTTGATCTTCTAGTTATGCGAAAAGAACACAGTGATTAAAACCACAACTGTATTCTATATATGTACGTGGATATAAACAACATCAAGGGATATGTTCCGCATTAAATAAAAAAAGTAGGTAGTTTTGGAGAGAGGATAAGAAGATGGAGACAGGGCATGAAACCTAGATAGCCTCCAACATCACCACAAATTTTTCAAGCGGGAGTCCAAATCAGATGCGGCAATAAGCTACTACAGTAATATAAATCCTATTAGAATCTCCAATTGGCACATTGCAACATTTAACAGTGAAAATTTCCCCCCAGGTTTTATGTATCTTTACAATCTTAAGAAGACATGAAATAAAGCCTCTTGTGCAAAGATATATAATTGGGTGCTTTCGAATGATAGTTTTTGGGTTTATTTTGCAATACATTTAGTTTAGCGGAAACTTTCCCAATTTTTCTTTTTACTCACTAGGTGTTTCTTATCATTTAATAGTTGTAAACCCCCCCCTTCAAAAACATGATGCAAACCAATGAGCATCAAGAATTTATCAAGACAGGGAAGTATTGTGTCTTTGTAAAGAGGTAGCTACAATGATGAGGAGACTAAAGGCATATCAACGGACGTCTCTAGCACCAAAACTTCTCAACTGGTAATGGGAAACAAGTTTGCACCTCTTAAGTATGTTCAGACGACTACAAGCGATGAGTTAATGGATAATCGGACAAAAAAAATCGTGCATCTCACTTATGTCTGGACTATGACCATTAAATGGGCATTTGATTTTGGAGTGCTGAATTGCTGAATTGACTGAAAAGATGTAGAGTTTCTGAACAAAAGGCTCAATTCCAGATGTAAAAGGGTGCAACACATAGCTATGACACATTCGTCAGAGCAAAACACTCCTTTATCTTCCCCCTGATTAGAGGTCTCAACTCTTTTGTCTCTCCTCCCTCTCTCACTCTCTCTATATGTATAACCAAACCAAACTTAACTGAGCCTTAAGTCCCAATCAATTCAGGTCAACTGCATGTCATTTTTCTCCTTTGAGCTTTGTCAAGGGCATCGTGTTTCGTGACACTCAAAATCTTTTCAAACTATTGCCTCTAAAGTCAATTATGAAATACCACTCCCCTAGTGT
The DNA here is from genome assembly GCA_036023075.1 of Gaultheria prostrata. Classification (NCBI taxonomy): domain Eukaryota; kingdom Viridiplantae; phylum Streptophyta; class Magnoliopsida; order Ericales; family Ericaceae; genus Gaultheria; species Gaultheria prostrata. Next base: position 13,335 of record JAXBDA010007612.1, read on the forward strand.
TACCCTCTACCGTAACCATACCACTCCTTACTATTGCTCGGACGGTCTATGATAGACATTTTAAAACCATCTTAATCTATTTTCTCTCATCTTATCTTCTATTGGTGCTATCCCTACAATCCCGCAAAGGTTTTAGTTTCTAATTCCATGTCGCAAAGTCTTACCACATATCCATCTCAACCTTATCATTTCAGCTGCACTCAACTTGCTCGCATGTGCTCTCTGTATATGTACATACATGCATACACATATATATATATATATAGGAGGAGGATCTTATAAGGGCTCCCTTACATAAGCCTTATGTAAGGAATTTGTCGTTCGAGATTGAATTTCAATGATCCGAGACAATCCGAACCGTTAGATGTGTTTAAAACATGTTTTTAAGGTCCAACGCGAGGATTCGGAAAAAACAAATACCCGGTAGGGCTTGATCCAATCAGTTTTTGAAAAAACGCTATGTATAACATTTTTATCGAAAAATGCTTGGATCAAGCCCTTTCGGGTATTTTTTTTACGAATCCTCGCGGTAGACCTTAAAAACACATTCTAAACGCATCTAACGGTTCGGATTGTCAAAATTCAATCTCGAACGAAAAATCCCTTACATAAGCTATGTAAGGGAGCCCCTATAGGATCTTCTTCCTATATATATATATATATGTAATATATCTAAAAGTACATCGTGTTTATGTATCCATGGGGCAAACTATACAGGTGATTTGTGGTGCCAGAGTGGATGGCGATTATGGATGGTGGGGAATGCAGAGGAGGGGCTCGTGGTAGATGGTGGGGAAGGAAGGGGATGGGCTGAAAAGTGGATGAGGATAGTTTAGGGTTGGTTGGGCTGGGTGGCTAGAGATGGCGGGGGAACGGGTGGGGTGGGGAAGGTGAGGGTGATTGGTGTCATGGTGTGGAACCTGTTGGTACTGAGAAATTAAAGATTAAGTGGTTAATAAGTTAGTATTGGTACGACAAATCAGTGGGGTTGACAAAACCACTCCAGTTTTTTGACCAAGTCGATCGTCAATATTTGCCTTTTGGGTTTTGGATGTGCCAACTTCAATTTTTTTTAAGGAAAATGAAACATTTAATGATGAATAAGAACTCTAGGACCGTACTTTACTTTTTAGCATTTGGATGAGCTGAACTGATCTGAACAGACTTTGACATCAAGTTAAAGGGTTCAAGAAACGAAATAAGTATCGAAAATAAATTGCACTCGACATATTGATCCACAAGTAGAAAGTGTGACAGAAAATGAAGCTACATCAACAGGGAGTGAGGACCGACACTGGTATTCTGGCAGTGATAAAGTAAAGCTAGAAACTGATTCGGAAACTGCACTGCGAAACATGGCTGAAAGTTCGAGCAGAAAGTTCAATAGAAGCATAGGTTCCTGAATAGTATTAGCATATTTGGATAAGCAGTTCCAATGTAAAGCTTCCCACAATCCGTATAAAATAGGTCGGGCCTGCTTAACTAAAGGCTGTATTCAAATTCTATTATCATCCGGACTCAGAATCTCATTTCCAAGCAATCGCTTTCATAATCTCATCATCGGTCAGTTACAACATTTAAGCGCTGATGGGTAAAAGTATGTAATTTATAACAAAAAACTATGCACATAATTATAGAGCCAACATTTGAAACGACAAAGGTATAAACAAACCAAGCACTTTAGTATATGAGTTGCAACTAAATGTCTGCCTATACTACGTAGCAAGTACACTTACATTTACAAGTACAGAAATGAATGGATTTGAAGAAGGCTTCTGAGAAGAATAATTCTGATGAAGAATAGCAAGTGCAACCAAACGCTGACTCGATCTAAGCATCTTTTTGTTCTGCAACAATGTAAAAAAGCTGGTAAAGAATCACCTAGCAATATGACATCCCACAACTTTCTTCATTCATGCTAAGCATATATGATGCTACAAACAGTAATATTAACTTCTAAGAGCATCTCCAGCCCTTGCCCTGTTTTCCACTCAAAACTCAAAATTTGAGTAAAAAATCCCTAAAATCCACCCCACCTCAAACCTATACCAATTTGAGTTTTACTCAGATTTCCGAAGGCTATTTTTTTCCCTCCCATATTTAACACCATGCCTTCAGTAATGCTTTCATTAAAAAATTTGTACTTAGATTTGGGTTTGCCCGTTGCAGTCTTTCATACCAAATGAAGGTTTTACTCAAATTCAAGTAAAAGTACGAGGAAAGTCTGGAGATGAAGACATAACAGAAAAACAGACAATCTGAACCAGATGATCGTTTCTATGACGATATCCATCACAGAGTCGTATAAACACATAAGTATATCTAAAGGTACAAGAACACACACACACACACACAGGAGCATAGATGTAGAGAGAGAGAGAGAGAGAGAGAGAGTTACGTCTAAGAGAAGGGAAAGGGAAGAGCAGAGTAGGAAACGGAGAAGGCCAGGGAATTTGGAGTTGAAATCCGAAACGATTTCATCCAACGGCCGATGTTCACCGGCGTTGAGCAGCGCCATCAGTGACTCCGATTGTTGTTCGCTGACCATTGTTGCTCTCTGTGTGTGTGATTTTGGTGGTCAATTGGAAGCCCTAAACTACGAAGGAGAGAGAGAGAGAGAGAGAGAGAGAGAATAGGTAGTTTTCACTTTTCAGTGCTGAACTATGAAAGGGAAATTTCAAATTGTTCCCTAAACTATTGGCTTAATGCAAGAGAGGCATCTAGTTTATAACAAATTCTTAAAACCACTGTTACACCGATGCTTCCGAAAATAAAAATGGACCAAAGGCCAAAGCTAAGCCTTAATTTTAGGCTTTAGATAATGAAAATATCTAAATAAACAAAGTTAATAATGTTTGTCTAAAAATGGATTCACATTGGTATAATCAAAGATAACAACCTTTTACCCAATAATCTAATTTTGGCATTTGGATAATAAAAAGTAACAACATTTTCTCAATAACTAAATTTTGGGGGTCACGCCCTATTTATAAGTCTTATTTGGTATAATGAATTCAAAAGTAACAACATTCTCCCTCCATTTTTCAACTACTTAATTTTTTTACACTTTCTCTAAAAAAAAATAAAATTATCAATAATAATAAAAAATTAAAAATATGTTCAAGATTGGTCTCATTTTAAAGGTATTGTAAATATCTTTTAAATGGAACTAATCTTATAAAAAGTATATATCTACAAATTTAAAGTTGTGCCCATTTTATGAATAAAAATAGAATGAGTAGTACTTTTTTTTATTATGGACACAAAATACCATTGTGACACTCTACATTGTTAACTTTATAAATGTCTTGTATGGATAATCAAAGTCTGATGTGGCAACTTTTAATTATTCAGTTTTGGTTATACCACTGGTGATGCTCTTATTACACTAACTCAAAAAAGCCAAAAAGTCAACTTATTACAAAAATGGAGGCAATCACTCTCTCATAATACAGCACATAAAAAGCTGTGAAAAACCAAAAAGTCAAGAAGGAACACCTAATGTCATTTAATAAATGAGCAGAGCTAGACAAGCGGAGCTTAAACGTAACGGTCTTTTGACTCGAATAGATTTGCGAACTAAGAGTACATGAAAATTTTATACGTAAACTTGAATATGTATAAACTTTATTACTTGTAATATATATATATATACACCAATTATCCTGTCAAGGATCCCGGACCGAAGGGTTTTGGGTGTTTTTAAGGGTTTAAAACATGTTTTTGCATGATCCGAACCGTCCAATGTTTTTAAAACGTGTTTTCC
>JAXBDA010007613.1:0-17098 GCA_036023075.1 Gaultheria prostrata
TGGTTTGAGTTTTAAGTTTTGTTTTTTTGGTAATGATTAGAGGGAGAAATAAGGATAATAATTAGAAATATGGGTTAATGATTGGAGAGAGAGATAGAGAGAGAAATGAGAATAATATTTGAAAATATGGGTAATAATTGGAGGAAAATATGAGTAATGATTGGATAATACTAGTAATTGAGAAAACCGGGTTTTGAAATCCAAAACAAACAAGGCCTATAAGTCCTAAAGGAGGGGTGAAAAGAGTAAGTACAGACTCCAATAATTTTTCGACACACCCAAAAATCGCCAATAAACCTAGCAGATTCAACTCGAAAATTATGACGGGAAACTTAAAGAAGTCTCTAAGCATTCAATAATAGTATATCAACTTTCTTTAAAGTAATTACCATAGTCTACACTAACTGTCCTTAAAGAAAAGAAATGACTTTAATGAATAGAAGATTTTGAAGTGACTTGTAAATGTAGGACAATGAGGTAAGGCAGGGAGGACTATCCCGGCAAACATCCACTATTTCCTTAACCCCCACATTGACTACTGAAGGACTGATGTCATTCAACCTCTACCACGGTAGGAATTAAGGAATCTTTTTGTTTGTTTACTTACTAAAAGTAAAATTAATTAGGCAGGGTGAGTAGTAGTAGAATTAGTAATATATTGTGTGGGTTTACTTTTATTTGTGGCCAATCTCGTTATACAAAAAGTACTCTTGTAGACTTCTACTTTCGAACGCTAACCAAGGAGTCGGTTTTTGATCGGCGGAGTGAGTATTGTTAGAATAGTTAAATTAGCATATTGGTTAACGAGTTGAATTCCTGACGCCCTTTCTCCTAGCAACTAAGTATGCTCCTGATACTGTTTGGTCAAAGGCATCTTGGCTAAGTGATGTGAGTTTTTTTTTTTTCTTTTTCGTCAATCGATAGGAGAGAATTTTATGGCTAAGTGCTGTGAGGTGCGGGTCTAAATTTTATAAAATGATTTTGCTGTCCATCGTGGTTAGGATAAGATTAATTTAGATTCTTCTATTGTGCGACCAAAGAATTCCAGACAATTTTTGATCGTTCGTTGTATATAGGTGCATATGTATCAAACAGTTCTAGACACAATTATATCTAGAATTTTGTCAGAAGTTTTGTGTTCCTAGCATTCCTATGTACTGTTCCAACGAGTTTCGGTCGTGTTTTGTTTCTTCCTGTTAGGGTAAGTCTCAGATTATAATTTAGAAGAATATATTGACTTGTTTGATGATCCGGGTATTTCACTTAATTTCTTCCGATTAGGAATGTGTGCTCGTATTGTGGCCAACATTTGACTATGTTACCATGATCACGTATGCCCTTATAGAATGAGAACAGAGGAGGCAGGACATTGAGAACACCACGTGGCGGTGTTTCAAATGAATTTAATAATCAGACACGATAATGATAGGCCGTGACGGGCAGAGGAAGGAGAGATAAAAGGGAAAAGGGTGGAGGAGAAAAAGAAAAGTAATGCATTTTTTAAACACGATTAATTACTTTTATACATTTCATATCATCATCGTATACCAAAATACGACTTCCTTGTAAATGACTTTCATCGGAGGTGTGTGGCCGTGTTTTGTCTTTAATGTTGGACATCTAACATTTTCGTCAGGGCCTGCCCAGGGGTGAGCCCAACAAGCCCTCGGGCTTGGGCAACCCCTGGGCTGGGGCAACCAAAAAAATAATTTCCGGTTGTGTATAAATATAATAAAGTTTCCACAAAGGAATAGATTCCCAGGTTCCCCCCCTCCCTCTTTTGTTTTTTTGATAGGTCTTTTGTTTTTTTATTTTGGCCTCTGTCAAGCTTTTCTTTCCCTTTTTTTCTAGCATGGTTTCTTTTCCTTGCACTCATTAAAAAAAATGAGTGAGCTAACATGGTTTATCATTTTTTTCACATAAATCATAATGACAATATAAAACAACTTTCTCATTTTCTTCAAAACAAACTTTTAGTATCACATCTTTTTACGTTTCTCTTTGTATCCTTTTAGTTTAAATTTTTGTATTTTTTAATTTTTTAAAAGAACTCTTAAAGATGTAGGGGACTCAATATTGGAAGTTTGCTTCGTGCCCCTAAAATAGTACGATCGGCACTGCCAATTACAGTTGTTTTGGTGGATAGAAGTTTTTCTAACTTGAAGTTGATAAAAATTTACTTTTGTAGTACATTTCACAAAAAATATTAATGGATTGGTTATGATCTCAATTAAAATAAGTTAAGTTAGTACGATGACTCAATTGAGGAATTTGCATACAAAAATGCAATTAGAATTTTTTTAAAAATCCGATTGTGCTTAAAGCACTATAATCGGATCGTGCATAAAAAGCCCTATATTCGGATCGTGCTTAAAGCGCTATAACCGGAGTTATATTTTATTGTGATTTTTTTTTATGTTGTTCAAGCTAAAAGTACAGTGTAACATTGATTTTTTTTCTTGACTTGTATATCATTTTATTTTTTGACTTAATAGTAAGTGGGCAACCACCATTAAGGTTGGACTTGGACAACCAAAATTTCGGGGCCGGCCCTGCTTTTCGTTCCAAGATTTATGTAGTAACTAGATTTCGTGTAATGTTTCGTCCAACCATGGGGTGACTCCAAGATTTAAATGTGCCTTGGGACCTTCATTCGATGCCTAACATATATAGGTAAGTTGGTAACCTGATCAGAAGTAAAAATTGGTATAACCATATTCATTTTGATTGATGAATAATGAGGGGATAATTTGAAATTATGACGTCACTATCCACATTATGAATCCTGTAGCCTAAGGTTTTCAATCCATCCTATTTGAGCGTACTGATAATTCTATCTTTTTTTCTTTTAATAACGAGCTATGATAGGAACACAATTTTAAAATATAATTCCAAACACAACTACGTCCAAAACCGTTCGATACATATGACTGTCCACATACATTGAACAGTCCCGGATACAGTTTTATCCCGGAAAGTGTTTTCCTAAACCGTAAAATCATACAGCGGATTATGGTAATCTGTTTGCATAAATTAGAAAACGAGGTGGAGAAAGGACAAGAAGAGCCATGGAAAAGGGCAACGACCTTTTAACAGATTTGTTGTTGACGTCGTCCACGCAACAACTTGAGTGTAATTAATTAAACTTCAGGGGGCCCATTGACTGTCAATTCAAAGTTCATGAAATATGAATTTTCTATTAGTTGGCTGCTTACCCATAACTTTGCTCCCACTTCATTTGATTCCATTTGAATACTTGTGTATTACGCAAGCACCCCCATTAAAATTGCCATCAGTCCAATTTTTGCATGCATGGGTACGTTTGACATGATTTAATAAAAACATTTAAACATAAATTATATCTTTGGTAGAATCTTTGGTTTTTTCTTTTCAAAAAAAAAAAAATTTGTTCACTTGGGCATTATTTGAATAAAGACTTTCAAACTCATTTGTTTGACCAAAGAAGTAAGATTGTTGAAAGCAGATTCCAAGAAATAAGAAATTATTTTTATTGTTTTTTGAAAAAGAAGAAAATAAGAATTCAAAAGCATCAAATTGGCGTTTCTCGTAATTTTTTGAACTCTTAAAAATAATTAGAAAGGAATCCAGAAGATGAAGTTGCGACCCGACCAAAAGCTAATGCAAACAAATTGATCGCACGTTTGGATCAAATTGCATTTTGGGGGGTTATTTTTTTGAACGTTTTGTTAGTACGTGTTAATTTATTTTTGTTGAAATTTTTCCAACAAAATTCGGGTGAATGAAATCGGAAAATCTCCAAAAGTCTCTTGAGGAAACCGAACGGACCCTCTTCGGTTCATCATATCTGGACATTCCCGTAGTAAATGGTGAGGTTGGTAATCACCCCATGATGTGAAGATTGATTTGCAGGATTCATTTTGAGAGTTGCATTCTCTTCGTTGTTATATTAGTGTTGCATTCTAGTTTCCATCAGACATACCATTTTCTAATTCTACGCCGCAAATCTGTTCATTTGCTCCTTGTGTGAGAGAGAGACAGAAGCAAGTTCGGTGTGCCAAGACAGTCTACGATGGTATTCCATTGGCTATGGTTCTAGCTGTTTTATACTGGGACACAAATGCTTGTGTAACCCTAGTAGGCGACGAATCTATTTTTAAGGAGATTGTGGTTCACATGACTCGGTTCGCGTTATGTTATTTGATTTATGTATTATAATCTTTAATTCAGTCGGTATTATCAATGAAATTGTTTTTTGGATTATGCCTTTTATCTCGTTTTTTCCAATGTTTTTTACTTTCCAATATATCTTGACGAGAAGAATAAAGAGAAGTAAAAATAATAATTAAAAACTTAAAATATTCACTGAAAAAAGCAAACACACGGATCAGTTTTTATCTTTTTGAACTTTTCTAAGTTCGGCCTTTATATTTTCCTTTACTCTGAATTTGATCCTCCTCTCGTTAAAACGAAAATAATAATAACTATCAACAAATTAAGTCATTTTCTTAAAATAGAATTAATTTAATCCACAATTTACCTCGTTTTACTTCCTTTTATTTTAATCCAAAAATTAAGTCTTTTTTTTTTTCTCAGTATACATGCCCTCATGTTACACAGCGAACGACAATGGTTACAGAAACACAGGATGCTGTTGTAGGAAGTGACAAAATCAATGATGTTACATTGGATATTTCAAATATCTCTATCTTTTGTGTGCGTGCGTATATCCGTACGTTTTATGATATTGATCTGATTATTTATTTATCAGTGACAATATCAAAGCCTTGATTCATGTGATTGAATAATAAACAAATAAATTTCTTCCTTCGTGATTTGGGGGTTGGAGTTAAAAGATTGGTGGTTATGCTTTCCATAAATTAATCGATGAGCTAATAAAATATAAGAGAGGAAATTAAAAAAAAAAAAAGAAGACCAAAAGTATTACTATTAGTAATTAAAGGGGTGTTTGGTACGAGGAGATGAACTGTGCAATGTTGACACTTGGAGAGCAGTTGGGGACGGACAGCTCTCTCTTTTATATATCCACTTGTTTTTTCAGAATTTCAATTATTTAAATCAAATACTACTAAATAAAGAAAATTAAAAGTGAGTCCAAATGTAATGAAATCTTGATTACGTTACTCATCCTGGATATTTAATTTGACTACATTGAGAAAATTCTTCAATGTTCTTGGAGCGATGTTGTGTATCGTTCCAAGCATGTCGTGATTCGTAAATATTACGGGATTCACGACTCTTATGTGTATATTGAGGAGCTAGACAAAATAACATATAGTACAAATTTATGCGGAGCAATGCTGCAAGAGTACTAAATAACCACTCGACATAATAGGATAAAGACCTAGAGCTTCGTTATGCTATTTTGTTCATATTTAGATATTCGATCGATCGTGGTACTAATTATTGTGGCGCCTTTTTTTTTTTTTTTTGAGAAGGGTTATTTTAGCGCGTAGGTGGCATCAATCTCATTGCTTGATACTCCCTCCGTCCCCTAAAGTTAAACATTTTTGGGACTGCGTGCCATTTCTAAATTGTATATATCTTTCAATTCATAATGTTTTATGTGATTTTCAAAACTTTGTTTAAAAGAACTAATTGAAATCTATCAAACGAGATCCATATTGCTTATATAAAACATTACGGATTCAAAGATATAGACAATTTTTTCGTAGGGCTGGAATAGTGAAAGTGTCTAACTTTCCCGGACGGAGGGAGTAGCTCACTGTCAATGTATATGGTTAGTATTATACGTACTGTGTCATTTCAAATAGGACTCAAATATAATACTGGAATGCGATCACTATAACGTTATTAAATTTTGCCATGCATAAAACATCAAAACCGCGAGTAATGACATTATCATAATTAATTTTGGGTACCATTTCACGTATGATCAATGACCCACCTATTTAGAATTGGGATCAACAATGTGGTTTTTCTAGGCATTTTTTGCACACCTGTTTCTATGCAAAAGTTCTTTTTTTCTTCTTTTTTTTTTTCTTTGAGACCCCTCTTAAAAAAGACTGAAAATGTCAGGTTAGACAAGAGAATGATAATTAAATGTTAGCGATGCATGCATTAATGCATATATAAAGCTAGTACTAATAAAGAAGCATCAAAAGTGAATTTTTTTAGGTCAAACGGTAAAAAAATACAAATATAAATTACATAAAACTAGAAGTATTTACATGCAGGTGAGGAAATTCGAAACAAAGTCCGTAATTTCTATAGCACCAACCCAACAAATAGCCCGATTAAGGGGAGAAAATTTAAATAGAAGAAATTAAAATAACATTTACACGCAGGTAGGGAGATTTGAACTTCTAACCTTCTAGTAAGATGTTCTAGCCAACTGAAACCCGATTTTCTATTTTGGAGTATATTTTGTATATTTTTTTATGGATATTCTTTAAAAAAATAAAATTGCAAAAATAATCAAAAAGTAAGAATAATTTTCATTTTGAGAACACTAAATTATTGTGAATGATACCGTGCAATAATTGGTACCTTCGTCAAATGATATGATAACAATACTCGAGATTAATTTTTCAATTTATCAAAACCATCCCATAAAAACTCGAAAGACTGGATTTAGTCTTGGAAAAATCATCGAACCAAGATTTTTTTCATAATTCGGCCCTCCTCCAACTCCGATTCCTGGCTCCGCCACTACTAGTTGGTTGTCAAAAGTGAAATTTAAAAAGGGGAAAAAAAAAAGAAGCATCAAAAGACAAAAGTGACTCACCACATTGACACTATTAAACCGATCAGTAGTTAAAACGTGGAAGGAGATTTGGATTTCCTGTTGGCCCCACAAAATGACTCATTAAGTTTATTTTGCTTTATAGTCAAATTCAATTAGATGGGAGTTGTTTGGATTTCCTGTTGCGTGGCTTCATCGGGGGAGGGAGCCAGCAAGGTTCGTCCGGACGGGTCTCAGGGCCGTCCAGATCGCTGATGTTGCAAGCGAAATCTGAAGGTGCAGTAAAATCCCATATGAATGGTGGTCAAGTCTGTTCGAATAGTCGCGATGCGAGACAAAACTATTTAATCCGTTTTGTTTTGTTCTAGGGCTATTGTTTTAGGGCTTGTATGCCTATTTTTGGTGAGAAAAACCCAGAAAAACCGATTGACGTATTTGGGAGGAGATTGAAGTTTTAATTCTTATTGATTATAGTGTATTGATTTGACCCTTCTCTAATATTGAAGTAATTACACAACCTATAGGCCGAACCATGTAAATTTATTGCATCTTGTGATTGTTTATTGCTTGCTTTGTTTACGTTCATCTTTATTATTTGTGTTATATATCGAATTGTTGTGTCTTCTGCACAATTGCACAACTTTTTACTAGAATACACTCTGAGAAATTCCCATAGACTAGATAATACAGTTCAAAAATCACAATTTTTTTTTTTACGAGGAAGTAAGAACTTCATTGATGAAAGACATTACAAACTACCTTGTACAAACAAATACAGCTGATACATAATGCAAACAAGAAATACATATAATACGACCTAATTAAAAGAAAGAAACATCCAACGCTAAATTGATCCTACAGTCACATGTCAGAGACCCATATGCAAAAGTCGATGAGCAGTATCACGCGATAGATCCACTACTGACGAGACTTCCAAACATAAACTGACGATACAAACCAAGTGACATAAGAACCTCTAGTATAGAGCACTGCATGCACAGAAAAAATATCGTGATCATGAAACTTTTTGAATTCTCATTATATTTTCATACACTGCTTTTGAACATAAAATATTTTATCATATTATCAAAGACATGCATAAATTCTAATTATAACTAAAAATCTACTGTAATTTACATTTGAAAGTCTAGATAATAATTACATACTAGAAGAGATGAAGGCTTAAAGGTTTCTATCTTTCTTATAGCAATTAGAAAATGGAGTTCGCTATTTTTGGTCTTTTAGATGCCTGCCAAGTGTGGAACACTAGAAGCTACCCAGCATAATTGGTTCACCTTCGTTGCTGATCTGTCCATTCCCCGAGCGTAATTAATAGCTCTTCGAGTTGATCGAGAATTATCACATAGGTCTGGAGCACCACGTCACTAATATATCATATCAAACGATGATACAGTTAATACAATTTTCTCTCTATTGTCTTTAAAAAGAAAACAATGATACGTAAACGTAGTGCCCAAATATGGTACTAAAGCAGGATTGGTATTTTTGTTATCTACATTTACTTATTAGAACATCGGGTGAAAGAATTCTTATACCGTAAGAACATCTCCAACTTTTGTTTCAAAGTTAGAAATGTCGAACCTTTTTTTTCATTTTTGTGACGTAATTTGTCATCTCTAAAGTCTGAATTTAGGATCCCCAAACCTGATAAATAAGCGTATATACTTATCATGTATCTCATCAAAATAATAGTATCCGAAATGTAGTTTGGTCTCGTACTCATCACAACGTTGGGTTCTTTTTATGCCATATTTTCATGCGTTTTTATGTGCATAATTTTTTCTATTGGAGACGATGTTGAAATCAAAAATGAAAAGAGCATATCTATCGCGGTTTCTTGATAACTCCACAAGCGCATCCTCGATATCTCGATAACACAAAAGAATTTTGGTATCGAGAAATCTTTGCATTGTTATCCGACCAAAAAAAAGGATAACAATACAAGTTGATGGGTTTAACGTAGTTAACGATGCATGCACAAGGCCAATAAACAAATTATTAATTAGGCATACGAAATGGCTCGCACATTAAAAATAAAATAAAAATTGATGATTCGTTAGAACTTGGAAGGAGTTTTGGATTTGCAGTTTGGTCCCCACAAGTGACGCAAGCGTTTCTTTTGCGTGTGTTGATCTGCCTAGTACCATAGTCAATTTTAATTAGATACACAAACGGAAGAAAGCCAAATATTTCTTTCTTTCTTCTATTCACTTGTCTGTCTTGTCAACAACAAAATACTAAAATAGTACTCCACAGTACAAATATTTTAAATCAATTAATTATCTAACTTGTTGCAAGAAAATTCAAAAAGTTAGGGGCATAACTATTCTATTGTTAATCCAAACAATAATTAATCACTTTTTTTTTTGTTGGTCTCTCCTATACTCTCTCCATTACTAGACTTGGGATGAGCTCCGATCTTCTTCGGTCCATGAAAATGAACTGGACTGTCTAGTTATCTATTTGTGGACTCGGGAGTGATCCAAACCGATCACCTTAGGACTCGTTGAGAACATCAATGTCGCCAAAAATCAGGTTGATCGAATATCGCTTGATATGATTTCGAAACATATTTTTCTTTGAACATAACAAGATTACAGCACGGGGAACACATTTATCTTAAGACAAATGCATTCCGAAATTACATTAGTCGGTGTCCAATCAATTTGATTTTTAGCGCGATAAATATTCTCGACAAGGTATAAATGTGAACGGTTTTAATTATCAAAATGGGCCCGAGAAAGACCCACAAATGGGCAAACTAGATGGTGCAGTCCATGAGGAGGGAATTGGGGATCCTGCCGCACTACAGGGTCATAGTGTGGCATTCGAGCCGTTGATTACAGAGATCAACGGCTTGAGTGCCGCACTAGAGGATTATAGTGCGGCACCACACGCATGGGATCGGGAGATGTATCCGAGCTGTTGATCACGCAATAAATGGCTCGGATTTCCTCTTGCCACTAGCACGATCTAAAGGTGTCAAACGGGCCGGGCCGGCACGAGCACGACATCAACACGACACGTTTATCGTCGGCACGGCATGACATGGTATGGGCCTGGCACGGCACGAGCACTAAGGTGGGTTGGGCTGGGCCATCATTTTTTAGCCCACGGCACGACACAGGCATGGGGCACGACATGACACGACACGAACCACGGCACAAACACGTATAATGGCAAATAAAATTAATTTACAGTAATAGGGAACTTTCCAATTTTAATTCCCAATTTTGAATGCATGCTTATGTTTTTCACAATCTGTTAAGGTACTTATAATTGCCTAAAAGATAGGGTACAACAGGTAACTTTCTTTAAACATATAACTATGTCATTTCTACCCCACTTTTTTTTTCCTTTTCAAAAATGCCATTATCTTAATTTTACAATCATTTTTTTAGAAAAAAATTTACTCCAACTTTTATCCCAAGAATATTATGTTTTAAAGAATTTGTGTACGATTGTGCATGGGCACGAGAATTGGCACGAGCACGGGATGGCACGGCATGACACCGCACGGATTGTGGTGGGCCGTGACTGGGCCAAAGATATTCCAAAAAAGCACGGCACGACACGACACGGACACACGGTTATTAAATGGGCCCGGCCCGGCACGACACGAAGCACGCTAGACACAAAAATAAATGGGTTGGGCCGGCACAACACGACCCATTCGACACCTCTTGCCGAGATAAAATTCGAACTGTTAATTACCGAGATCAACGGCTCGTGTGCCACACTACAACCCTATAGTGTGGCACTGCAGGATCCCCAAATCCATCCTCCACTAAACTATATATTGTATAATTGTGTTTGCTAACTACTCTCTCCTATACAAAACTTGTCACTTGAAAATATGAATAAAAATCTCTAAAAAAGGACTTCGAAGTTCTTTTTTTGTTTTTCCCTTGATCCATCTTTACCCAAACCACACGAAACATAAGGGAAAAAAAACTCGGGATCTCCGACAATAATAGTAACAATAAGTAAAAAATAATAAGCACATTAAAACGACATCTCAAGAGGGAAATGCTTCTATTTTACGCTTCACCCTTTTTATATTCCAAACACCCCCACTATAAAACCAGTACCACCATTGTTCTTCTGGTAGATCATCCAACCTTCTCTCCCTCATCATCATAACAGAAACTAAAAATAAAGGTTTGAATTTCCTCCTTCTCTTACTCTTTTCTTCTATCAAAGTCGTGGTAGATGGATTTTGGGTTGGGTCGATCGGTCCACCTTTGATGTGCATCTGTTGTCTCATCCTAGCCTTGATTGGACGGGTTGTGCCTCCGGCGCTGATCCAAAATCATCTCATGACTAACTGAAAAAACATTTTATTGACGGTGGTGTGCACCGGTTGTCTCGTCCTGGCCTTCTGCCAGCAATAAGCGGGTCGTGCCTCCGGCGCTGATCCAAAATCATCTCACTAACTGGAAAAACATTTTTCATGAATGTTTACTGATTCTTAGTCCAATTTTTCTATATAGTTGCAGGGATTGGAGATGGGGAGGTCGCCGTGCTGCGACGAGAGTGGGCTGAAGAAGGGTCCATGGACTCCGGAAGAAGATCAAAAGCTCACTGATTACATACATAGCAATGGGCATGGAAGTTGGAGAGCTCTTCCGAAGCTTGCTGGGTTGAACAGGTGTGGAAAGAGTTGCAGGCTGAGATGGACTAATTATCTGAGGCCAGATATCAAGAGGGGGAAGTTCTCTGAAGAAGAAGAGCAAATCATCATTGACCTCCACCAAGTCCTTGGAAACAAGTAAACACTTTTTTTCCTACTTTCATTACATCTAGAAAAATCTTGGATTTTTTTTTTCTTTTGCCTTTTTAGAAGTGTCTAGAGTACGGGTATCAACGGGGATGGAGCCGTGATTTTTGTGTAGGGGGACGGGCTATTTGTGGAGCAGGGATGAGTTTTTCCAAATTGTAGCGAGGGGACAATCCCTACTAGCCATCCCTGGCTCTATCCTTGGGTATCAAAGTAGCAGCCGCTACATATCAGTTTTTGACCCTCCGCTATAATGGTGATACCAAAAATTTGCCAGCGTATTAGCCGGTTAGACCCGATACTTACTTTTGTGTAATCAGTTAATTTTTCGCCCGCTTCATGGCCGCTATGACCAATACTTGACCCGCATGACTTATTCTAGTGCCACGGTGCCAAAATTAATATTTTATAAAATTCACAACCGTGACACCTGATTCTTGATGTGTATTGTTCAATAATCCCGAAACAATTACCATTATGCGGCCCGCTACTGCTGTCTAAAACCTTGGTGGTACTCATGATTCAACAAAAGAAATGCAGTTCTGTCACAACACTAAGATGTAAATATGAACTATATTATGTAGCTAATGTATTATTTTTTCTTGGCAGGTGGTCGGCGATCGCGACGCATCTTCCAGGCCGGACGGATAACGAAATCAAGAACTTCTGGAACACCCATCTCCGAAAAAAGCTTCTCCAAATGGGTATTGATCCTGTCACCCACAGGCCAAGAACTGATCACCTCAATCTCCTTGCAAATCTACCTCAATTGCTTGCAGCCACCAACTTCATAAGCAACCCAATGAACAACAATCCCTGGGATAATAATCCCCTGAGCTTACAAGCAGATGCCACACAAATGGCCAAATTCCAATTGCTTCAAAACATACTTCAAGTCCTTGGTACCAGTCCTAGTCCACCTCCATTACCCATGGAAGCTCTCAACCTCATAGGATCCCAGCCTTTTCCCAATAATCACCAGATTTATGAATATCTCAGGGGGGTCAATTCTGTCAATTTGTCTCAGAATATTCCAACCAGTAGTACTTTTCCAAACCTGGATCATTTTCATGTACCTAATGATCTCCATGATCACATTGTTCAACAAAATATTAATGGGACCTCCAAACCTCATGTTGAAAATGTTCATGATAACAAAGTTGGGAATTATAATCAGTTCATGAGTGGTTTTCAAACCGCGGAGCATTCGCTTCCTGCATTGGTATCCGATTTACCTGATTTTTCGAGTGTCAAGAAAATGGAAAACAAATATAACCCGAGCATCGATATGTCGACCAACCCTTCATCCACTTCTACCACCTTTGAAGCTTGGGGAGATCTTATGGATGATGAAGCAGTTGGTGACTCATATAATTGGAGAGACATTATTGAGTGAGTAATCTATATATGTATATATCTGCTACAAAGTTTTTTTCCCCTTCTCCTTCTATTTTATCTCATTTTATTGTTTTATTTATTTATTTTTATTTTTTTTGCAGCCAAGCAACTTCTCCCTCATGGCCCATCTCGTGAAAGAAGGATCTTTCAGTTCATATAGTGGGAGGCATTTGTAGACAAATAAACTATGCATTAGTTGGGAGTTGATTTTGTAACAGATAGATTCATTTCAATGGCTTTTATACATTGCATGCATATTTCGGTCTCCTTTTTTTTTCCCGCCCTTTTTTTTCACTCTTTGTTTTATACTGATATCATTTGTATATCATATGACAGATATTGTGCAAAATACACTTGCAAATAAAACGAAGAACTTTCCATTATATATATGGTTTTATGTTATTGAAATCCTAGTTTATTAGTCCATTTTGTTTGACAAGGTTTTCCTCTGATAATGGTCTTAATTATAATTTGACCAAGTGGGCATAGAAGCGTTTGTTCTTCATGAGATCGCATGTTCGAATCTCATAGAGGCCAAACATTCCAAACCATGGGACTACTGAAGAGTTGGTCTGATCATTAACCTTAGGGCCCCGGAACCAATTGAGGTGTGCGCAAACTGGCCTGGACATCTGGCTATCAAAACAAACTTCTTCGATTAATTGAACAACTCATTGGTGCATTCATCTCCAATGATTGGAAATTAGGATAATACAAGTTTTATTATGTAGCAAACTAGCAAGCAGCTAGCAAGAAATAACCTCACCATTTGACTTTAAATGGGAGACAAGAAAAATGTCAAACTTGCAAACATCTCTTGATGTGGACAGTTGCACAAAACCAAGGAGAAACAAACAAGCCCCCCCTATTTCTTATGTGTATGGGCCAAGAAACCTCACCATGTAAGGACATATAGCACAAATATCATGATGAGAAAGTAATCTTTGAATAATAGTTTCTAATTAACTAATTGATGGTTATCTGCCCTTTTTAAAAAAGTCAAGAATATTGTCATTTTGTCACTTATTAGGTAAGACTATGTTTCTCTAGTGATAGAACCCCATTGCTGCATAAGCTAGCAATTATACTATTATTCATTTAATTGCTAAGCTGCAGAGAAATTTTTTGGTATTTCTTGTAGCAATAATTTTGAGCTCCCTAGTTTTAATATTTAGGCTAGATCTGCTCTTGCGAAGGCTCGGTGAGACAGAGATAGCATTTATTACACATCGTAACCTCACATATGATATCCTCTCTCACAGGAGATGATCGATTCATTCATGTCTTATGAACAGAAGAAAGCTACTCATAAGCCACACATCCCACTGTTATTGGTCATGGGCGGAGGCATATTGGGGCTGGTGAGGGGCCAGCCCCCTCCTGAAAAAAAGTTTTGACTCATAGAGTACAGTTACGACTTGCAAATTTTTTTGTAATTGTTTGTTCGTGAGATCAAAATGTAACCTTATCTTTTTTCTTGTCCAAGAAATGAAGTTAATTCACTCCCTCGCTCTCTTTTAATTTTTATCTAATCTTTGTGCTAACATTGTCAAACCGCATGAAATCGAGAACAATGTATCATATCCTGCTGCTACTATTTCAAATGACGATCGACCTTATTAACCAGAATAGAAAAGGAGAGCGAGGATTTTCTTCCTAACTTCAGCCCATTTAAATCCAAAACACAGCTCCGCCACTATTTTTGGACCAAAATATAATACGTTTCAATGTATCTTGCACATTTAGATACATCACATTTAAAAAGAACAAGAGGGATTTGTAAATAATTTGGTGAAGTATGTTTAATAGATGCTTGTAATTAGAAATCCAAGTTTATAAGCTAACCTTATGCAACAAGGAACTTGATGAAAAAATTAAGTAGGTATACTATTAACCACTAAAGAATAACTAACCCCACCTACCCTTGCCAAATTATATATGTTGCCATCCTACCGAAGCTTCCAAATTAAGTCATGGCATACACAGTCGACATATATTCCTCAACATGAATCTACTAATTGAGTTTAAATTATTTCCACCACCGGGCCGGTATCCTCTAAATCAGTTGTATTGCGCCACATGTCCTTGTTCTATCCATTGAGACTACTGTTTTGACACATGACATAATGCAATCAATTTGGAGGAACTTTGTTTCCAGTACCGGCGGTGGAAATAACTGAATTTCCTATGAATTAAACATGGGTATATTTAACAGACAATAAATACACAGAGGACGAATATTTTGCCTTTTAAACAATAAATACGCAATTCGAAGAAATTTTAATTTAATGATTTATACGTGAAAGTTGCATGCAGTTTTTATAATGTAAGAATCTTGCTGATGAGGTTGTTCGAGGCTTTGCCCTTAATGAGTCCATATCTTCGCTCAACATATACTAGGCATCAGGCAAGGTCTTAAAAATCAGACTTTCTAATGGTTTTTCGGTCTTCCGATACTGTTACACCTCAATATACCGGCGAGAGTACTTTTCACCCAGTTCCTGTTATGTATAGGTCCGTTTTCGTCACATTTACCAAGCCGATACTCCACCATTGAGGGGAATTTCGGCACTTAGAATTTTTTTTCCCAACAAAATGCTTTTTAAAAATTCACAACCGCGACAATCAATTCCCATTACGATACTCTCGATACCGTTACACCTCAACCATTACCGTTACGTGTCCCGATACCGTTAATTAAAACCTTGATACTATTGGAAATACGTGATGGGCCTAGGAAATATGAAAAGTCCAATAAAATAAAACAACTTTATTTTTCTCAAGTTCTCAACAGATACTAAGTGGTCGTCATCACCCGGTAAAACATCATACGCTAGGCGATTACCGGAAATAAGCCATGTGACTAACTTGACATCGAGGAATTAATTTTAGATCTTCTATTTTTTAGGTTGTATTGATTTTCTTTGCTTATACGCAATGCTTTTCGTTTCAAATGTTTCTTGGGCTATAAACCTAGTATTCCTTCGAAAAATAATCAGACGTGTTTTGGAGGGATATAAATTGACTTGATTCTGAAAAGATTGAGATTCTATACATGCATGCACGTAGGAGAAAGTATTTTAATGAACAGTAACAAACAAAATGATAGGCAAACAAAATCCCACAAAGAATTATGTCGTATATGTGACATCTTTATGATCCGTATCAGACAAATTTATCGAAAATTGCTTGGATCAAATCTTTTCCAGTCATTTTTTTATGATTCCTCTTCTTAGACCCTTAAAAACATGTTTTAAACACATTGAACGGTTCAAATTGTCGAAATTTGATCAGAATAATTAAAAATTCGGTGAATCTCGCACTTTAAGCAAAGTGCGAGATCCCATACTAGAAATGGGATGTATATATAAAAGTGTATAAAATACCGTAATCAGTCATTTATTTCGATTTTGTGGTCTACAAATTATATTTAGTAAAGGTAAATTGATGAAGTAATTCAATAACTTCATCACCAAAACCCTTTTTTTTTTTTTTGGTTGACGGTCAGGAGAGTTTGGACAATTTACGCGCACCTCAACTAATCCCCTCCCAATTCAATAAGAGGCATGTAATGACTCTAAATTTTGGTAAAAAAAAAAACATATCTTTATTAATTCAATTGCTCTATTTTTTTTATTGAAAATGTATCTATTTTTCTCTATTTACTTTGTACTCTAGTATTTACACTACTAATTTAGTCAAACTTAGTACCACCCAATTAACTCTAGGTTTGAACCAATTTTGGTCTATTTTGACCACCCATTTACTTAATCCCTAAGTTAGTGTGTGTGTGTATATATATATATATACGCACCACCCTTCCAATCCGGACCACTGCTTTTTGGTCACTTTCCGGACCAAATCTCGACGATCCGAACCGTTAGATGTGTTTAAAACGTGTTTTTAAGGTCCAACGCGAGGAATCGTAAAAAAAAAAAATACCCGGAAGGGGTTTATCGAAGCAGTCGAGATTTGGCCCGGAACCATGAGGTCCAGACGGGGTCCGGATTTTAGTGGTTTGGATGGGAAGTGGACTCTCTCCCTATATATATATATATAGCGATCTAATGAGGGATCCCTCATTATATATATACAGTTCACTTCCAATCCGGACGTCCGGATTTTTTTAAAATCTGGACCACTGCTTTTTCCTCACTTTTCGTACCCAATCTTGACGATCCGAACCGTTAGAT
>JAXBDA010007614.1:0-17098 GCA_036023075.1 Gaultheria prostrata
AATTAGCAAGTCACTTTTTCAAAAACTCAAAAAATCAGACTCTCTATTCTAACTTCACTATATTAAACTATTCTTTCTTTCTACTCCCACTTCCCCAAAAAAATAGTACTTTAACTAAAGAGAGAGAAAAAAAAAATTATTAAAATAATCCTAAACTAGTGAATAGTGACTCTACCTAAATACCGGATTACTGTAGCAAAGTTACAATTTGTAAAAAATTTGTTGAGGCTGATTTTGGGGTTCTTTTTCTCTTTTGGCTCAACAAAATACCCATCAGGGGCATTTGCCTCCCCTGATGAGGATGCTCTTATAGCCAGAGTGTTTGTTGGGGCATTGTCTCTTTTCAAAGCAAAGATCTCAACAAATTATTCTTAGAGTCTATTTCGCTAACTCAAAAAAGCTAAAAAATTTAGTTTATTTCTAAAATTAAGGCAGTCACACTCTGATAATACATCACATAAAAGTCGTGAAAAGTCAAAAAATCAATAAGTTGGCTTAGTGGAACACCCCTTATATATTTTTAAGACAAAACCACTATTTGTTAGTATTTGTTGGAGTTTTTAACATTAAAGCAAGCAGTGGTACCCATTTCGGGTGGTTTCTTATGTTAGAATCAACACAATGGTCCCAAAAAAATAATGTTACTTAGGCCATGTTCAATAGCCGTATATGGAAAATTTGATTGGGATTGTAATACGTTTCATTATTTATATGGATTGGAATTGAACATATTATGTGGCTCATATGTTTGATCTGATTAATCATAAAAGAACACATGATCGGATGAGTAATTAATATCCACAAACCTAACTGTGAGAAGGGTTTTACCATGTCACTTTGGTCTCGTGACTTTTTGTTCTGCATTTTGGGATATTTTATATTGGAAGAATGCCTAATATTGATATACAGAGCTTCTTTGTTTGACGAGATTAATAGAAAATTGATATACAGCTTCATAGGATCCGAGATATAGTCTCATGTGACGGATTATTAATTCGGAGTATGAAAATTTTTACATAACAACACATATCTAATCAGTATTCATTAATAATCCTATTCGATACTCATAACCGGTCAAACAAACAGAGGCGTAAAGTTCAAAATGATTGTTGAAAATGTAATTCTTCCGACTTTCAAATCCAATCGGATGCTATAGACAGACTACCTACGTAAACTATTGGGGCATAAATGAAATTAAATCTGTTTCTGTAGCTCAGTACGTTGAATTTTATTTGATTTTTAACCTCGCAGTTGAGCCCCAATTGCTTCTTCTTATTTCCTTTTCTTTCTTTCTTTCTTTCTTTCTTTTTTTTTTTTTTTGGATCTTGGAACCCCATTTGCTTTTAGTCATCGAATAATTAGTGAGAATTGGAAGATAAAAATCCTACTAATTTTATCATGGGCTCCAGAAATTATGCCCATGCCTTTATGCGGTTTTTAGTCCATGTGATTAACTCAAGTACCTTTCAATTATCTACTTGAGTTGTCTCCATTGGCCAAGCTATATGTATTTGTACTCTCCTTGACCGTCTTATTTATTCTTTTCTAAAAATCATTTCAGTTCCGTGAATTTTTGGTTTTTGAACTTTTCACACCAATTCAAAGTATTCAATTAGTTCTATAAAATGTGCAAAAAATTTAAAAAATCTATGCACAAAAGTGCTTCATTCTTTGATTCGAAAAATAGTACGAGGTGGAGGTAATAAACAGTACTTTTAGGACTATGGATTAGATATAGGCCTACTCTTTTTTTTTTTTTTTGTCATTCGATATATATCAATGAGGTTAGAGGGGGAGTTAGTGAGTTAATCTAGATGAGAATCTAGAGGCTATCCATAGCCCTTAACCCCTAAACGTCTCTTCTGAGGCCCGAATCCTGATCTCTCTTGTGGGAGTATTAGGAGATAATCGCTAGACTATAAGTTCTTGGTTGATGTAGGCCAACTCTAGATTTTTCTTGCAATATGTATCGCCCAATTAGACTCTGTGCTGATTAACCTTTTATTATTTAAAAATCATCCAATCATTAATGAGCATGAAAGATGTACAACTAGACATAGCTATCAATGCTTACATTTCTACCTTCATAATTTACTTGGTATTAATTTTGGCAGTTTAGGCCATGTGACTGTTTAATCTTAACACAAGTTTACAAGTGTCCCCCACCTTCCTATTTTCAATGCATTGGTAGTTTTATGGTCAACACTGTAGATAACCCTCTCTTTTTTCCCCATTAAATCTCGAATGAGAATGGGAATGGAAATGTGATTGTGATGCATTCTTTTAATGATTACGTTTGAAAGAGACAGAAACGGGAATATGATACCATATTTTTCTGATTCCTAGGTTTGGAAGCGACAGGAACAGGAATGTGATTGTTTATGACATATTCAATCATGAATCACATTCCCAAACTGAGTGGGAATTTGATTCTTCTCTTATATATCATCATAGGAATCTTAGATTCCAGGTTCATTCAATACGAAAATGAAATGTTGACTTCAATAAATTTCCAAAATAATTGTTTCCCGTGTAAGATTACTGAATTAATCCAAACATCGAAATGAAATTACTCCAGGCTTATTTCTACCCAAGGAAATTCTCAGAAATTTGATTCCCAGTAATCAGATTCATATTCCTACTTAAGATTTTAGTCATCCAAACACAGTCGACAGTCGGATAGAGAGATAGACTGTTCTACATCTCCTTCAATAAATATTGTTTATATCCTTATATAATTATGTTGAGGACTCTCTTGCACATATGTTAGGAGCAGGTTAAGGTCCCGCTGTGTGCTAACCTGCTCCAAGCAGTAAAAAAGAATATGTTTAGTCCTATCAAACGGTAATATAGATTCGAATGGAAGCGTTGAGTGAGAAAATCTAGGAAGTTTCCCATTAAAAAATCACTTGATGCTTATTACTCTATTTACCTTTTAAGTGCACTTACCATAGGGGTATTTGAGAGCCTCATTTTCAGCTCTTTATTTATAACTTTTTAGCTTTTTGGCCTTTTGAATTATGGTTAGAATGTATTTTGAATTTTGTAGGAGTGTTTGGGAGAAATGTACAGATTGCATTTTGCAACAGGGCTAGTGTTTGAGAGATATGTGCAAAATGCATTTTGTAGGTCTTATTGTTAATCAAAATAGAAAAAGTGGAAAATGAGAAATCAAAAAGCTCCTCTTAGCCTACTTTTGACTTCTCCTCTTTAATGTCAAATTTTGAGAATGAGTTTTGAGTTTTGAGTTTTGCTTCCCAAACACCTAGAATTAGAAAATGAGAAGTGGAAAATAAGATAATTGGTTGGCCAAACACCTACACAAGACATCACTGAATCATAATATTAATAAGAAAAGTTGACCCTTATCAAACGGTTTACTTTTTGTTTTTGTTTTTTGTTTTTTTTTGTAAGAACATCAATCTTATGTATAACTATTTCAGTGAGAGGGGAGAGGGGCAGAGGACTCAACTCTAAACCTATGTGAACTAGAAACATGCATTGTGCAACTGCCCATTGGATTTTAAGCTTTGGTAGGTGAAATAGGAGGGATTGAGATTTTTAGGGATGCTCATTTCATCCAACCTGTTCGTATCCGATTCGATTTCCGCCCTGAACGGATCGGCGATTTGGAGATCTGTTTAGAAATTGGGTAGGGAGATTTTATCAGCCGATCAGGTAGGAGGCGGGTATAGACATATCCCCGACCAGAATCCGTTCCCCGTTCGATCCCCGCCTCGCCTCATCCTGTCCCCGAATCCGGGATACATGTACACCTATGACCTATTGTTAGTATATGTTGTGGTCTTTATTATTTGGAACTATATATGGAGCAATGGAATTATTTTTTTACTTTTGCTTTGGAACTATGGAACTAATAAGCGTTTTTTATCTTTTTTGCTTTTGTTTGGAGGCTCATTTAATCTTGATGCATTGTAGGATCATACTTTCTTTTTCTTTTTGTTACTTTTTCCAATGGAAGGCTAGCTTGATCTGCTTTTGTTTTGGTTGGAGAGCTTTTGCTCCCAGTTTTTGTTGGAGCATCTATTTTGTTCATATTTTTTCTCTTTATGTGAGCATAGGAACATATATTGGAAAAAAGGACAGGAAAAAAAAAAAAAGAAGAAGAAGAAGAAGAATGGCATTGTAAATTGTACATTTTTTAAAAAAAGTTTGGATCCCCGTTTTCCATTCAGGATGAGGATGGAGGATAACAACAAAGCCCCGTTGGATCGGGGTGGGGACGGAGACGGAGACGGAGAAGGAATTGGGGGATGAAAGAGATTTTTCTATGCCACAAAACTTTTAAACTCGGACGGACCCCATTAGTATCTCATACTCCCTCCGTTCCAAAATAAGTGTCCATTTTGGGACTGCGTGTCATTTTCAACGGCTTATATATGTTAATGTGAACCTCAAAAAATATGCATTATGGATCTCGTTTGAGAGATCTTAATTAATTCTATTATACAAAATTTTCAAAATCATAAAAACTAATAGAAATTAAAAGATATAAGCCGTTGAAAATGACACACAGTTCCAAAATGGACACTTATTTTGGAACGGAGATAGTAACATTATATTCAATCTAACGTCGTGGAAAGAGATTGTTGTACCCTAGCTTAGGCAAGTACTACCATGCTCATCAGTCATCGCAGGGCTACTGATGCCTTGGGCCTATGGCTTGTTAATTTTCATTGAGTCATCACATTATTAATGCTTAGTTTGTCATCAATTACATCAACACAAAGTTCACAGATTACGCAATCTCTTATACACCTTATTTGGAAGGGTTTTGAGAATCAGTTCTCAAAATTCTTGAAAACCCTTATTGAAAACCTAAATGGATTTTTGAGAACCGGTTCTCAAAATCCCATTTGGGTTTTCAACAAAAGTTTTCAAGGGTTTTGAAAACCGGTTCTCAAAAACCCTTTCAAACAAGGTGCATGTGTGCCTTAAAAAGATATCGTTGTGCCCTAGCTTAGGCAACTATCATACTCATCGCAAGGCTACTGATGCTGGAAGGCCCGATGCCTTGGCCTATGCCTTGTTAATTTTCATTTAGGGGTGTTCCGCTAAGAGAGTTTTTTGATTTTTTGGTTTTTCATGACTTCTTATATGATGTATTGTGAGAGAGTGACTGTCTCAATTTTAGGAATAAACTGGCTTTTTTATTTTTTTAGTTAGTGGAATAGGGTCTTAGTCATCACATTATTAATCATTATTATTGAGAGAAAGGTGAACCTTAAGTACCTTAGTAACACGTGGCTACAGTAATGCGAATGGATGTTAGACCGTGTGATTATTTTAACTTCTCAATTATCTAATTCAGTCATCTCACAAGGGATAGAGTAGATTAGGATTAACGAATGACAAAAAAAATTAGCTTGCTAACATTTACACAAAATAAAAATTGAATTCACATGTAACTGTATCAAGAGGTGGACCGATTTTAAGATCAATGCATTTATCAGTCCTTATTTTCACCACGAAGGTCCTCCAATTATTCAGTATTTACAAATGAGTACTTTGAGGGATAGCAATCATAAGGAAGGAAAAAAGAAAAGGAATAACTGATCATTTGATAGCAATTTTTTGCCCTAATTAGACTCTATGCTTGTTAATCTCGCTCCGAACTATATTACTAAATTATGGTAAGATTAATTATTTAGAGATAAGTTGAACCGTAGATCAACTGATTATCGAAACTGTAACACTTCATGTAGATCACTAGATGAGTAATTTGTTGGAGCCTAATCATATGGCCTAAAATACTTGTGCCAAAATTACAGGGAGTAGCTTACATGGTTCGTAAAATAACCAGTCAAAATTAATCGCCCATGTAAGTTTCCAACATAGAACGGAGTTTTTTTTCCGCCAAAAGAGAGACATTTTCATAGATGAAATCAGGGGTTGTTCTCCAATGGATTTTACGAATATTTGATAAAATCATACCCGTGATTTTATCCATTCTGCAAAAGATTTCATAAAATCTCTCATTTTTACATTCAAAACCATTTTTACATTCAAAAATGGGAAAAATGGGAGATTTTATGGAAACTTTTACAGAATGGATAAAATTAAGGGTATGATTTTATTAATTCTTCATAAAATCCATTGGAGAACAATCCATAAAATGAGAATTTCCATTTTATCACCTAAAATCTATTGGAAAACCCAACCTCAGTATACAAGGGATAAAGTATTAGAGTAACAAAATACAGACCAACATAAATACACAAATATACAAACTAAAAGAAACAAAAGTCAGGAGACATCCTGGGCAAGCTGATCTCCGTCCCCTATATCTGGATGGTAGATGAAATCATCAAGAGCTTGTTTGGCAAGAAAATGAGCTCTTTCAACCTCTTTGCGTGAAACTTTGGAGATCCGACAAAAAGTAAGGCGATTGATTTACTTAGATGAGGTTGTCAAATGTCAATCAAAAAACTGTCCATGTGGTGGCTGTCATGTCTTCTTGCTAACTGCATGACATCATTAAAACAATCTGTACAAATGTAAAAAGTATTCAAATTATGCTTTAAGACCATGCAATTACTTCCTGGAGAGCTAAAAGTTCCGTTTGAAGAGGACATAGTTTTACACAAGCACTCTAACTCTCTAAGTTATCTAAAAGAAATCTTTGTTATAGGCTTGAGAGATGAAGTACTGGACATTGCTTTAAATGCCCATATTTCTACCCTTCATAATTTTTTGCATTATTAGGCCATGTGATTGTTTAACCCTAGACAAGTTTACAAGTGTCCACATCTTCCTATCTTCAACTTCTTCTTTTTTAAGCTCTTGGTTTTAATTATACAACTGTTTTAACCGCCTAACTGGTGTGACATCACAAGATAAGTTTTTTAATTACTAAAAAAGTTGACCTCTATTAACTGAACTCAAACAGCAATGTGTGTAGGGCGAGCTAGCTCTACCTATATTGCTTGGTCTCGCTTCATTTGCTTATTTTAATAGTTCCAGATATATTATATACTTACAGTTTCTAACTTCTTTATTTTTAAATATATTTTGATTGATACAAACAAAAACCACGGCCGTTAAACTGCAGGCTAAAACCACCTACAAAATTAACGGCCACAAAACAGCCTACAAAATTAACGGCCGGCCAAAACCACCTACAAAACTAACAACAACAAAAAACAAAAAAAGTGTAGGAAAATAAAGAACGCCGGAGCTGTCACCCTCCGCCGCCGCTGCCGTCAGGAGTCCGGATCTGGAAACCCCAGATCCGCCTCCCTCCTGATCCAAAAATCGGACATGGTCACCCACACCGAAACGGAGAGGATCGTCCGCCATGGAAACACCCTTACCTTTTGAAGTGAGAGTTTTAACCTATCAATTGACTCTGTGCTTGCAAAGAGAAATTAAGAGGTCCATAGTGTTAGTTCGTCAATCGTCACCAATTACTACTTCAGCATAAAGTTCACAGATTACGCAATCCCTCATAGCACCTTGAAAAGAGATCGTTGTGCCCTAGCTTAGGCAGGTACTATGCTCATCGCGAGGTTATTAAGAGCATCTTTAGTGCACTACCTAAAAAATATTTGCTAAAGTATACATCTAAGTATATATGGGACCCTATTTTATGTGCTAAGAACTTAGTTAGCTAGGTAAGGAGAAATACACTTTAATGGAGCTCCCTAAAAATGTTCATTATCTTTTAGAGTGGGACCCATTTAAGTGGTGAGGGGTGCCAAGTGGTCCCACAAAATTCTCCTCTCCTTCCCTTCTCTCTATCTCCCCAAATTTAGGTAGTCACTTAGGGCACTATAGGTAGTGGTGGGTGTCACCTAGGATTTTAGAGAGTCAATTTTTATGCACTAGAGATATTTTTTGAGTTTTTCTTAGCTAAACTAATTAGGGCACTTTAGGGAATTCTTTTAGGTAGTGCACTAGAGGTGCCCTAAGAGCAAGCCCAGCAAACTCTCTAAATTTTTCTCTACAAAAAGTAGTGAATAGTATTTTATTTACTCACATCTCTTTCAACACTCCAACAATCCTCTCTATTACTTTCTCTATACCAATTAAATAATATAAACTAATACATATAATATATATTATACACATAAAAAGGAGAGAGAAAGAAAAGAAAAAAGGATTAAAAAATGGGTAGGGAGTGAATAGTGGCTCCCTAAACAGAGGGGTATTTAGGGAGCTACTGTTCATCAGAGTATTTTAGGAAGGGGTTTAGGTAGTCTGTTGGAGCTTAGTTTTGGGATTTGACTCGCTAAAATAGGGATAGAGAGAAGTTTGAGTCATCTGCTGGGCTTGCTCTAATGCTAGACGAGGTGATGCCTTCGGCCTATATTCTGTTAATTTTCATTTAAGTCGTCACATTATTAATAATTATTGAAAGTTGTTAGTACCATACTAACACGTGGCTATAGAAATGCCCAATGCCTTTACGTGTGATTATTTTAAGAGGTGGACCAATTTTGAGAAATGCCCAATGCCCAATGCTCATCGCGAGGCTATTAATGCTCGTTTGCAGACCTATTGGTGGGATTGCAATGAGGAGCAATCATAAGGAAGGAAGACACCATTTGGTGTACATCAAATCCATACTCCATTGTGTGGAGTCTATCTCAAGTGTTTCATATAAATGATTGAAATCGTTTAATTTGTTAAAATATTTTTTTACTGATTCCTATTAAAAAAAAAATCAACTTGATCAGATATCGGTAGAGGCTTGATCCATTTTTTTCTCAAAATTTTCTGATAGGAAATTGAGCGAATAATCGATCAAGCTATTATCGATATTCGACGTTGTTTTTTTTACAAAAATCTATAAAAACATATTTTGATTAATAGAAGCGGCTCAGATCATTTGTGTGGAATCTCGAAATGGATCTCATACAGTGCGGTATGCATCTGGTGTGCACAAAATGTCATACCCTAAGCGAGGCTCGACAGAACCAATAAAAAACAAATTGATATCAAATTTCTGGCCCCAATTAGACTCTTACTTGTTAATCGATCTTCTAACGATAAATTACGATAAGAATAATTTTATAGAGATTAGTTGGAGTGTACGTCGGCTCTGATCATCCAAACGGTAACACTCCATGTAGACTACCAACATAGTACAGGGATTATACGAGTACTCTGAGTTATCTAAAAGAAATCTTCTAGTACAATTAACCATCTCTAGTCATCCATCATGGGTATGAAAGATGAAGTACTAGACATTGCTATAAATGCTCACATTTCTAGCTTCATGGAGTAATTTTTTGCAATTTTAGGCCATGTGATAATTGTGATTGTTTAACCCTAAGACAAAGTTTACAAGTGTCCACATCTTCCGACCTACATAATTTTCCGTTGCTTTTGGTTTGACTAACTATTTTAATTGCCTAATCCCCGTTTGCTATCCCTAATTCTCATTTGCTAAAAGCACGGTGATTTTAGTAACTTGCTTTTAGCAAAAAGAGTACATGAGATATAATTGACTTTTAACAATTTAGCTTTTAACACTTGTATGAAAAATTGGTTTCCACAAAACTCGGCCGCTACAGGATAAGTATTTTTAACTAAACTCAACAGCGATGTGGGCACTGGGTATGGTGAGCTTTACCTGCTATCCCCAATTCTTCATTCGTTTGTTTTTTAACATATATTTATATAGCTAATATTTTCTATCTTCTTTTTTAAACTATCATAGAAAATATATATACAAGAACTAATTAGAATATTTAGATAGATAAAAAGAACTTTGAAAAGTTATCAACAGAAAATATATTAATTGAACATAATCAGACAGATGGAGTACGGGGCCAGATTGATATGTAATAAATTTCAGCCCTTATTTTCTAGTTTGGTGTATAAAATTGCAGGTGAGATGAGATCTTCAGTTTTCACTAACTAATCTATACCTCATACAGAAAAAAAGAAAAAAGAAAACAAAAATTCAGGCTTATTTTGGCTAAAAAAGTAAAGCTGTTTTTTTTTTTGTCTTTATTTGATTTTTTTTCGCGTTAGTTAGTTTTGTGTCAAACTTTTGTGGATTATTGGTTCTTCTCGATGAAAGGGATCGGAAAGTAAAAAAATACATCATAATTCTTAATTCTGGAATGCACATATTTTTATGCAAACCCACATTTATGTGAATGCCCATACACAATGCACCTCGCACACAATTTACCACTAATGTGGATTTTTGGACTTTTTGAAGTTGATGTATTCGAGGAAAATAATATTTCCCAAAAAACATGAAAAGCCAAAAATAAGGTTTGTGGAATGGGCAAATGTTTTGGTAAGTTATTTGTGATTCTAGCAATATTGTAGGTAGATTATGGAATCCTTGAACAACTTAGGGGTCTTCCGTTAAGGGTGGCTTTTTGGCTTTTTATGACTTTTTATGTGATATATTGTGAGAGAATGACCTACTGTATTTCAAAAACCACAATAAGCTGACTTTTTAAATTAGTGGAACAAGGCCTTATTACTCCATTCCGCACGCACAAGTCTACAAGAGCATGATATGTGGACCCCTCTCTTATCCATTCCTAGATAATGAGCCATCCCAACATGACCATATGAACCTAGTTACTGGAAGTAGACTTTTTTCTAGTTCGGTTAGGAGTATTTCATTTCGTTGAGACCAAACAAAACTCTTGTACTAATATTAGTGCATACATCTTAGACCCTACATCTTATCAAAGATGGGGAATTTTATTGCTCACAACTCAAACACACTACCAATCGAAACCGTTCATGTTGTAGGTCTTGCCACAAACATTATCTATGCCAAAAATCAGATCAATCGGACATTGGTAGCAATCGTAAAACTTTGCATTTTCTTTGAGAAAATTGGATCGTTAAAATTCTTCTTGCCATTCAACTAATTTGAATCAAACATTTATCAATATTCAGTCAATCTGATTTTTTGCATAAATGATTTAGACATCTATTATTACGAAAATGAACGAATCGGATTTCGAAATATGTCCTGAGAACTCACATTATTGTGTAGTGTTTTCGAAATGTGCATTCAGAGAGTTGTGTATATAGCAAAGCTCTAACCAACATATGTCCAGAATCATCTGAAGTGCGCGAATCTCGCACAATAAACATAGCGCCCACACACACCTCTGTCTCCATATCTATGCATGGAGAAAATTTGGATGCAAATAGGCTATCACACACGTGGTGCTCGAGTGTGCATCCCGGCAGCATTTTTGAACAGTTTAGATTTTTCTTTCCTTCTATCCTCTCTCTCATCTTTCTCTCTCTAAAATCTGGATCGTCCAAAAACTTTTAAATGGCTCTCTCCATGGTATTTTGTTACACGAAAAGTATAAATGTATAATGATCTTATCTACACGTACAGTATATCCACTTACGGAGGTCCCACACCTAATATATACCGAACTTCCGAGACATTTAAGGCAAGGCAAAAGGCAGCCCATGCTCACGTTAGGAGTAAAAAATTAAGGGTATTGTTTTTTTTTTTTGAACAGCAAAAAAGGGTGTTCTTGTTGGGGACTTCACTGCACCCTGAGGCCTTGGCCCCGGGGTCACCGGTTGACGGCCAGATTTAACCCAACTCATAGGAAGGGACCCACCACCAGAGCACCAGTGGAGTGCATCACAACCCTCAGCAGAGCCCAGAAACGATTATTTAACTCTTTCAGGAGTCCAACCTGGGTCAAAATTGGGGAAGGTGGATGCCTCCACTACTGGGTCACCATCCCCGGTGGTAAATTAAGGGTATTGTTAATGGCAGCACTATCGCACCCGTTAAGAGTATAAAAAGGAGTACATTTCTTGGATTTTTTTTTGCACTTTAAAATACATTTATACTATAAAACACACTTAAAAGCATACATTAAAGTACAAGTGAGATCACAAATATATTTTTTGTACCTTTAACGGGTGCAACATTGCCCCGTTTTAATATTTCCCAAAAATTAAATCTACTTCTCTCTCTCTCTGTCGATAAAAGTGCTAAAGTGGGCCCCACTATCCTTCTGTCACGTTGAACATAAATGGGTCCCCACCCCAAAAACCTTTGTGATGGATAACTATCGGAGAGAGAAACAAATCAAAATCCTCACGAACCAAACACCAGATACCCAACGGTCAGCTCCACACGCCCACTCCCTACCAATGGGAAACTACCACGTCATGGTGAAGGGTTAGTCTGCTGACGTGTCGAACGATGAATGGAGAGTTGATGATTGGTGGGGATAGGATGCGGAAGTACCGCATAGCAGTCTCAGCTTGTCCGTGACTTTTCGGCTCTTCTAGAGAGAAAAATCTACGTACTTATAAATTTATTAAGCCACCCGGACACGCCACGTTTTCTTTGTAATAAAACACGTGGCCATGACAGAACGCCAGAGTTCTTTTTTTTTTCTTTCTACAGTACATTTTGTGGAATGAGTTTTCAGTTTCGAGCGGCTACCACAGGGTGCCGCGCGTGTACACCTGGCCATCCATTTTCAATTTTAGACGGTTCGGATTTGGAGAGAAATGGGAGAGAGGGGAGGAGAGAGCGGATTTCGATATGGGTCGTCCAATTCACTTTTGGATGGCCCGGATCAGCGTTAGAATACTACCTAGGCTTGGGCACGTGATACCCATCCGTTACTCATAAATTTTCCATTTTTTTGTGACTTCGGCATGAGATTTTTTTTTTATTATTGGTCTTTGAAGGAGTTGGCTATTGTGAGGCAGACTTTTAAGACTTTTGTTTCTCTCCTTTCTTGTTTTTTTCTTTTTTTTTCAGGGAGAATATTGCGTGCGATTTCGACTGTTTGGAAGGATTTTTAAAATTGTGCAGTAGATTTTTGTAAAAAGTTTTGACATATATAGATTTTTAACGAATTTACCCGTCAAATAATATGATGGACGACCGAGAAGAACTATTTTCCTATTCCCTCCGTCCCATTTTGTTTGTCAATTTTTGATAATCATGTCAGTTTTCAATCATACTACTCTTTTTTAATTCATACTACTCTTTTTTAATTCATATAGTCTGCTTACGTGATATATGACGTTATACTCGCTTATTAGTTTATTGTCAATTTATTAAAGAATAACATGGTAAATTTACATGGAAAAAACATGATTAAAAGGGTGCTAAAATCACTTCTAATTTATTCCCTAAAAAAAAAAAAAGAATTGCAGTTATATTTTTTAGGCCTGTCAAATACCTCGGGGATGCATTTATGGACTTGACATAATAATTTTGCCACCGTTGACAAAGCACCTAAATGATTTAAATTTCCATTGACACCATTTCCAAAGTCCTTGAGGGCAGATTTAACTGTAAAATGAACAATAATATATTCTAATTGTATTACAATAAATAAAATTTGTGAAGCTGGAGTTCTCGAATTGTATAAATGGACAACAGCTGAGGGACAAAGATTGTGAGAGGCGTTGTCGCAGGTATTTAAGGAGAAAAAGAGGTGCTGGCAAACATTTGTATAGGACTTTAATACATTAATTTAAACAGAAGCACTAATGGTTCAGGTTACAATTTTTAAAAAAAAATATGATAGGGGATTTCAAGGAGTTAGGAAGACCGATTAATTAAAAACAAGTTTTTTTTTTCACTTTTTATTCTCCACTCGTTGATTAAAAAAAAAAAAGAGCCTGCAAAATAGGACCATCATGTGCATGAGTGAGAAGCCTTTTACCGTATATTTTCAATTCGTATTAAAGGGAGAAATTCAATATAATTTGATAAAAAAAAATTAAAAACGTATATATATGAAAGACAAAAGTACAGTATTAAAAAATGAAAAATTTTTAGTATTACTTTTTTGGGTGTTTTTTGAATATGATAAAGGTTTGATTTATAATTTTGATAAGAAGAAATCGAGGTTAAAAAAGCTAACTAATTACGAAAATGAAGTGGGAGTTTGTTCTGAAGAATAAATCGGGTTTCCAATAAACTAATTGAACATGTTTAATTTATAAAAGAATGCCGAAAGAGTGAATTCAAGATGAGCTGAGAGCTTGACCTGAAAGTACCGGATGCCGTCCCTCCTCTCCTACCCCTCTTCTCCCCCCTTTTTCTCCTCTCCTCATCTTCTCTCCCTCTTCATGGTTGTGTGGTAGTTGAGATTCTCGTCCTCGCGACAAAAGCTCTCTCACCACTCCATTTTTTGTATGTTCTCCCGCACCGGCGATGGTGGTACCTGGCAGGAACGACTGCAATGGGACAAAGGAATGGTGAGCTCCAGAAGCGGATCTGTAATGACCCGCTCATTGCTTTTAGCTTACTAATCTAAGCAGGCAAGAAAGCCAGTCCATGTTGTTTCCATTTCTCAACCTACTAGCGATTATTCTGGTCTAGACACATTCATCGATTTCATTTAATTGTTCTCTGGCTATGGGCATCGGTCTATTTTTTCCCATTTGGATTTTTTATGTTCCTAATGAAAGTCTTCTTATTTTTAAGGAAGGATTCTGCCTCAAGTTATACCGGTCACCTGGGTGTTTCATTATATACTACAGTATATACCATTCTCCCAATTTTTCGTTGTGGGATCTTGGGCTCTCACAATCTCCCCACCTTGGCTGCAACATATCCGTTGCACCTCGTGGCCCATTACCTCCACCCACCAGGCGATGTGAGACAAGACCCGTCTAAGCACGACAAGCTTCTCAAGCTCCTTTCTCAAGTGGGACCTACCCAAGCATGACAAACACCTCAAGCTCTTCCCTTGTCAGACCCACCTAAACACGTCTCCTTGCGGGACCCACCTCACATTTCCGATCGGTGTCGGCTCTGATACCACCTGTAACAACCCGCCCCAGCTGACCTGCTAACTCTTAATTCAATTACGTGGTTCAAAAGGTTAACATTAAGTTATACATGTCACATGGGCATTTCATTATGTACTATATACCATTCTCCCAATTTTCCGATGTGGGATCTTGGGCTCTCACAGGATTGGTGGCCTCCAACATCGTTGTTATTTTGTTATTTTATTTTATTTTCCTTTTTTTGCGCAGACCTTTGGGTCCGTTGTTGTATCTGTTGTTTTTAGGACCGTGCAATTTGTATTTGATTTTATCAATAAAAATTGCGCTTTAAAAAAATGTAAATTTAATCCAAACTCCTTCTGGGTTTTGACTTGACAATTCAACATAAATTATAATTTTTTTTTGCTAAAAGCACACGATAAAGTTATGTCGGGACCAATCCCAAGGTTTTTTTTTTTTGCGTGTAATGTATTATTTTCAAGTACAGCTCGCAAGCACCTCGAACTAATCCCACAGCCCGTCCCAAGGCCCTTTCCCCCTTACACATGACACGCGTGAGACAATCTTAAGAAAAATCAAACCTAAAACCTCAAGATGGAGCAAATCCATAATTCTCAGGTCAAAAATACAATGGCAAAATATTGGAGTTCTCGAGTGAATATGAGACAGATGATTAAAGAATTTGTTTTAAAAATGTTGAAAAGTCAAATCTAAATGAAAACTAAACATTCTAAACTTTGTTCACCACTTAACAAGATTTACCGAAAGAGTTGGCCTGATAGCCTTGGCTTGTGAATTAGAAATTTACTCTCTCATAAGATTTTGGGTTCTAGTCTTCTTGCCAACATTTATTGGGGCAACCTCACCTTCTCGCGTAAGAGTGTAAAATGGCTGTGAGACAGTGAGAAAGATTGTAGACTTTATTTCGAAGTACGTTTTTGGGTTATAATCTTCTTGCCACCATTTATTGGGGCAACCTCACCTTCGCGCGTAAGAGTGTAAAATGGATGTGAGACAATGTGAGAGACTGTAGACATTATTTCGAAGTGCGTCCAAACTAGCTCGGAACAACCAAAATTACCACACAAATAAATCAACATTATCTAGGGAGAGAGCTTGACATTTAAAAAAAAAAAAAAAAAATCTAGGGAGAGAGAGAGAGAGAGGAGCGTTGGGGGGAGGAGAAGTTTGATCCATATATCTATACACACGCCAGCTGTTAATATCATCTTTATCTACTGTTGTCTGTCAATCTGTACAATTCTCACGACCGAGCCAGCCAGCCAGCCTAACCTTAAATAGCTGTAACCACAGTTATCCATCACGTGTTTATTTTATATTTTATAAGTATTCCATTATATCTTCACAAAAAAGATTTTATTTCCCAAAAATACAAAATACGACATTAATTACTACCATTAAAGTCCCCACGCAAATTACTGATTTCTCCCTAACGCTAAATCCCAATCAGATCTTAGCCCTGATTAATGCACAATTCATTACCAGTAACAGCTACTCGTATCCATTTTGGTAACATAAAAAACTATTCTTACAGCATACGAAAGAAAAATGACTGTTTCGTATGTGTTTTCGACGGTTCGAATTTTTAAAAAAAATTTCATGCAAGAGTTAACTCTTATATGGAATAATTTTTTAAAATTCAGGA
The DNA here is from genome assembly GCA_036023075.1 of Gaultheria prostrata. NCBI lineage: Eukaryota > Viridiplantae > Streptophyta > Magnoliopsida > Ericales > Ericaceae > Gaultheria > Gaultheria prostrata. Next base: position 16,412 of record JAXBDA010007614.1, read on the forward strand.
CGGTCCAAATGCGTCCGTACGTGTATGTGGGTGTAATAGTATGGTTCTATACTTCTATTGGTAATTTTATTCCTATTATTTAATGACCGTGACCGGCTGTACTCGGTTCCCATACTCTGAAACCTAGTATTTAACTGGACCCATCCATTATCTATATTACACTACACGGATAATTGCATTTTACCCCCTTTAAGTTTAAGATTAGTTCCGTTTTTCATCTGGGTTATTAATGCTTTTCCTTTCAATTAAGCATTTGATTTTTCGAGTTGATTCCATTTCGCACCGAATTTCAAAATGTTTGTAGCATTTTGGATCTACAAAAAGTATACTTATGGTGATTGTTTTCTGAATGAGATTTCATTATTGAAACATAGAGACAATAGGATACAAAAAGGAATTATTATTTTTTCGAAAAAGAAGGTCTCAACTACGAGTACGGCTTTGTAGTGATAGTAATACTGATACTAAAACTAATGTTTATGGTAGTAGAAAATTGAATGTACTATATCCCAATTGCTACAACATGAATAAGTACGACGATGGGATGCATTGCATGAAATTGGAGAACTAAAACTTAATGTCATTTATTTTTTGGTTGAAGAAGTAACGTCATGTTAATCCATTGCAAAATTAGAGTTCCAATTTTCCAAAGACCCCTCTAAGTTACTGCTTATAAAAGGAAGGGGG
>JAXBDA010007615.1:0-17092 GCA_036023075.1 Gaultheria prostrata
TTTTTGGTTTTTTGACTTTTTTATGTGAGAGCTCGAAAAACGCGTAGCTTTTTGTAGTTTTTTATGTGATGTATTGTGAGGGGATGACCTGTCTCGAAAAGCGTAATAAGCTGGCTTTTGGTTTTTTAAGTTAGTGGAACGGGGCCTGAGAAATCTTTAGATAGAGAGAGAGAGAGAGAAGCATACCTGTAGAGGGGAGAATGGAGTCGATTTGAGGAGAGAGAAGCAGACTTTGGAGCTAGTCGCTATTTTCGGTGGATTTGTTGGCTCATTAACCTGGTCGGAGCGGAGCAGCGCCGGTGAGGACGATCGAGCAAAGTAAGGAGGAACAGAGAAACGGAGAATTAAAGGATCCTTCGGCGTTTTTCTGTAAAAATATTTTCCACGTCATGCCACAGATTGAACCAGTGGCTAGTCCTTAAAAATGACGACGTCCAATCATCATGCCGCAGGTTGAACCTGCGGCGTGCCCTTAAAAACGACAACGTCCAAGCATGACATTCTCGATGACGATTTCTATCCATGTCGACCACATTTTAATGATCTAAAACATTAAACTTGTAGAAAGTATTATAACACATATGATTTAAGAAAATCACATTAAAAACATATAAATTCGTACTTAATCTGAATGTATTTTTGTTTATTAAAATGGATTTGGATACATCGAATCAAATCCTCTTCCACATCAATTTAGTTATAAGAACCCTTAGGGGACTTTAAGGATGATTTTTACCTATTTTAGTTATATTTGAATGATTTGAGACATTCATATTATAGAACGCAGAAAAATAAAAATAAGGTGTTAATTTCATATTAATTGGATATAGATTAGTTCTTAATCTGAATGAATTTGTGTTGAATCAAAACCATAATAACCCATTTCTTTTCTTTGTTTCACAACAGCAGAGCAACAACAATTGATCGTGGCCGTCAGTCGATGGAAGCGAAGAGAGCATGAACACCCTCCGATGGGCTCTCAGACAATTTCAAGCTCCGATCCCATCCTCCCGTCTCCAGCTCCAACTCCGGCGGCCACTTCCTCCATCGCCGCCCAACATCACCGCTGGCCTAAATCCCGGCGCCATGCCCTTCGGCGGTCCCAGTTAAGTCAGTGCAACTCAATTCAGTCAAAATTTATTCCAATCTGTACTTAGTCTGTGATCAAATTCAGTGTTGTCAAAGTAGGAGTGTAGTTCCACAAGGTTACAGGTTCATTATAATAGTGTCCTACGTTTCAATAAATCCTTCGAGACGCAGGGGTGATAAACAAGTATGGAGCAGGGGAAGACAAGTGGCGGCGGTCGCCACCACAAGATTTTAAAAAGTGCAATTGTTATATAGAAAATAAAATTTATCCCGAATTATATAGATTCGCCACCACTAGATTTTTATGTTATTATAGTTTTTCATAGGGTGGATGAATATTCATAATGCAGTTTGTCTTTTTATTTTTTAAGTACATAATTTTGCCAGGTAAATCCTGGCTCCTTGTGATAAACGTGTCCAAGGAGCTGTTCAAGTGATACGTACCCTACTACACATTCCATTTCACCTACAGCTGATTAAAGCTCAATGATGTTAGTTAGGGAAACAGTCTGTTAGTTAGGAAATAACAGCCTTTTCGCAGGAAAGTTGGTTGTAAGCCGTTGATTGATTCTTTTAGTTGCATTTTCTGTAACTAGTGTTTTTTTTTATCTATTTAGGGGATAGCATAAAGAGATTGTAATTCATTCTAAGTTTTCTGTTGTAAAAGCTAGAGGACGAGAGCTCCACTTGGCTTGTTAACTAGACAAGAGTTCTAGTTGACATTTCATCAAACACATTGCCTACATCTTTTTCCATCTCTATCTCTCTGAATTTCTCTTAAGTTCCACTCAATTTTCTGCAAACACAAACCTCCATAGTTCAATTCTTATCATCAAGTTTGGTTTGGAAATTTAACTGTGTTTTGCTACGGAAGGTAGAAAGCCTTGAAAAGATGGTGGGAAGAGATCGAAGAGTGGTACAAGTCCTAGAGGAGCTGTGGCTTCTAGTGATGATGCACCGGATATGAAGAGGGAAAGAGAAGGAGAAGGAAATAGTAATGGTAGCATTTTGCCAAAATGATTCATCTTAAATGAGCTATGCGGATACGAACGGCTGTGCAACTGTAAATTATGCATTTTAAAATTATTAGTCTCGTAGTAGGCATAAAAAAGAAGCCAAAAGATATAAAAGAGTAGTTGAATACTTTATACATGAGTATATTTTGTTTAACCTTCTACATATGAAAAAAAGTGCCCACCCATTCCTTTGTATCCTAGGCATATCTGTAGATGTTTACTACTTACATATTGGTGTAGATTTTGTATATAGTGTGATATCAGTGTCTGTATGAAATCATGCAATCTATGAGAACAAGTTAATGATTTAGAGAGATCAACTTAGAAATGTATACCAAGAAAACTCAAATGGGATGGAAACATGAAGGCATACATAAGCTTCGAATTGGTGTCGATGTTTAATCTGGTTTTATTATTAGCTTCCAAGCTGAAGTTGTAAAGCATGTCTAGAAGCATAGTTTGCAAACAGTGGTTGCACTTCAGAAAAAAAAATTTGAGAATCTGCTTGGTTGTTTTTTCTCTCTATGATTTGGGTTTTTGTTGTATGCTGATGGAAGATGGAAGGTTGGAGAGGTCTCACTTGACCTCAGGTTCTGTGGATCGTGATTGAGATATCTATATATGCTTGTTTGTGCGAAAATTGGAAAAATATTTGAATTTGGGCAAGAGAGATAATGGGTATCAAGCCTATCACAAATTCATAACTTAATTTTTCATCTGCCATAGTTACAGGACACATAATTTTCAACATATGGCATCTGAGCTGAGCTTTCAAGATGAGAAGTGATGGCTATGTTAGGGAAGAAAACGTTTGCCTTTGAGAGCTCACATGATTGATTGCATGAAGGAGGTAGGTTCTGCATATTCCTCCTTTGTTTACGGTAGCTCTCTCGTATTTTTTCCGAGTCAAAGATGTTCTGCTTTAGGGATATCTTTGTCAAAATTCGTTGAGTATTGCTTGATATTGACTACATAAAAAACGGTTGTCACGTGTAAAATTTGTTAAATTTTTTTACTTGTGTATCTCCTTCATCTTTTTACTTTGTCTCATCTAACTTACTATGTATCCCATTACCTCTGTTTTATGTAGCATTTCTTATCTCAGTTCAGTTGGTTTTGTATTGCATCCTGCAGGCCACCAAAAGGTACGGTAAGCAGCTGGAAGCAAATGGTGAGCTTTTGATACTTCTAAACCAAGTTGACGCAATAGTGGTAATTTATCCTCTAGATACTGAAGACTGAAGCTTAAGATTTAGGAAATAACTACCAAGTTAGAATATGCATCTTTCTGTTGTGACAGCTTGCTTGGTTGCCATTTATCTTTCCTTGTCATTTAATTCCAGATGAAGGTAGTGTGGATGTACCACATATCGAGAATTTATTTTTCGGCTCGTACTGGTAAATCTAGACCTTAATGTCTAGTTCCTATATATGTCAGTATCGCTGGACGAAGGCAGTGGCCTAAGACATATGAATCAAGCACTTTGATGTCCATTGATAGTATAAGTTAGATTTACTTGAAGTGGGTTATGAATTAATTGGTCTATGTGATTGCATTAATGATAATGCAAAAAGAAAAGCAATTCATCACTTTGTGTTGAATTTATATTATCTTAGTGAACGCTTTTTGTGGCTTCTCTTAGATAGCTCAAACATGAAGAGAAGTGATATATGGAAGAGCTACAAGGCAATATTGCGGTTCTGTGAAGCTGAAGCAGTACTTTATTGCACAGAGAGGTCATTGCTGAAGCACTTGGTGATTCCACTTTTTGGAGTAGAAGTTATGTATGCTGATCCTAATAACCTTATTTTCCATTCTGCAGACATCAAAGAGACATCAATATCATGAGTAGAATCCCTTGCTTGTTAAACCACTAATTTGCCTCTAACGCCGTTGATGTATACAATGTTGGCAAAAAAAAGAAAAAGGCTTTTGGGTGTTTGTTAATCTGATCCGCCTGAGGTTCTTCCCATGTGCGCGTAGGCCCAATCCATTGGGGAGTATCCACGGAGTCCACCACATCACATGGACCCAATATACATTGAATGACCCATATCCCCTTAAAAGGCTAAGCCGTGTGGGTGCTGAGATGAAAAGTGGGGTGCATAGAATTTCTTGGAAAGATAGTAGAAGGGGAAAGTTGTATGTTGTCATATAAAGTGAGTGAGGTAAAGTGTTAATTTAGAAACCTTAGGGAAGATCTTTGCATTAGTTTGAAATATCATGGGAGGTCAGTGTGAAATTTGAACATTAGTTTCTAAAGTAAGGGTGGACAAGGTATTTAACCAAATTAGAGGAGAGGTCTGCGTGTTTGTGAAAAATCTTAGGGGAGGTCAGTGTAATTTACCCTTCAGATAAACACACATAAAAGGAAGGTGTGGGCCGGCTGGGATACGGGGATACTGCGGGGTGCACGGCAGGTGCTTGGCAGGGTTAAACGGCGTCGTTTTGACGCGGAAAAAAATAAATAAAAAAGCGCCAAAACACGTCGATCAAGGATTAGAAACCCTTCTCCCAAAAGCCAAAACACATCGATCCTCCACAGCCGACATCAATGGAGTCTCCCCCAAAAGCCAAAACACATCGATCCTCAACAGCCGACATCAATGGAAACTCCACAGCCGCCGATCGCCGTCGTTCCTCCACAGCCAAAAGTCAACGCTTCGCCGCCCACTACCGATGATGGCGTGACTCCCACAGACGGTGATGAACAGTAAGCTCTCTCTCAACCTCGATGATGTTTTTTTTCCTCGATGATTTGTTCAGTATCTGATTTGTTCAGTTTTCTTAGATAAGCCCTAATTTCTAAAAACCCTAATTTCCTCCACTTTTAGGGCATACGATATTCTTCTTTCGCTTCTTATGGGTTACACTGGTTTGGTAAATGCTAGGGCATGAGGTTGCTTTTAAGTGATGTCATTGATATTTGCCATTGATTTCAGAGAATGGTATGCCCTGTAGCCCCAATTTGGAGATACACTTAAATTTAGTGTGATGTTTGTAATCGATTTCGAGTTCTTACTTTTTTGTAATAATTCTACTTATCAAAAAAATAATTCCCAAGCCCAAATCCTAGTGTCCAAAGCAGTTGGGATATTGGTTACATGAATCCCTTTTTGCGTCGTCTAGGGTTATATTATGATCACTAAAGTTTACTAATCATATTTTGGTGATATTATTGTGGTATTAAATTTCTAGTGCTTAAGTTTCTGCTATGATTTTAAGCAATAACACTTGCTTTGATTTTAAGCAATAACGTAGTTATCTGTGCACTTGTTTTTGCCTCTGCAAGCAGAATCTATGGAGTAGAGTAGATCATAGGGCATAGGGCATACTGTTCTTTTATTGTTAACATGACTTGATGAACCTAGCTAATTCTCTATCGAATTTTTTGGAACTCGTATGGCACACTTGCTCAGTTTCCTTTATGTTTTAAAAAGACTGTAATGGATTATTCAACTATGAAGTCAAAAAATGTAATGGATCGTGGCTACTGTAATAGTCTGACCTATACTTGCGTATTCTGATGCATTATTTTTCAATGACCAGGATTTCGAGTATCTCAAACTTTATGCTTCAAGATTTGGTAGGGATGAAAGCGTTTCTCTTCTAAGAAAGACGGGCGCAACATATGCCGATAGACATGATGCGGAGCGAGATATTCAGGACATGCCGATCCTAATATTTTGTTGGACTTCTTGGGATTTCAGTCCATGTTTTTGTAATTTCGTTTGATTTTTACCGAAACATATGCCGATGATTTTTGGCTTATACCTTCTCGGCAATATATATGAAATATGGTTTCTTGGGCATTGATTCCCAGGTTTTTGTCTTCCTAATCTGTTAATATGAGAAATGCATTATTTGTCTTGCCGAGTTTTTTTCCTTCCACGATCAAGGGATCTTTAAGCATTTGATAGAGGTTGATGATCAGTTTGCATTTGATAAATGTTTATACAAGTTGATCAGTTGTTTTTTCTTCCAGGGAGACCACTTGGATTTGCTTGGATTTGTTGAAATTTTTAGCCAAAACGATGTCGTTTTGCCTTAGTTTCGTACTAGCTTAGGAAACCATGAAACGACGCTGTTTTACCCAAAACGGCGTCGTTTTGCCTTATCTTTTATCAGCTTAAGAAACCATGAAACGCCGTCGTTCCATTTAAGCCAAAATGACCAAAACGACGTCGTTTTGGCTCTTTTTTTTCCCCACGTTCTGGGCCTTCAAAACGGCGCCGTTTAATCCTGCCAAGCACCTGTTGTGCACCCCGTGCACAACAGTATCCCCGAGTCCGACCGTGTGGGTGCTGAGATTAGGGATGGCAATGGGGAGGGTAGGGGGTGGATACCAGTACCTCCATCCCCGATCCCCACCCCCATACCAATCCCCATCCCCTCCCCAATCTCCATCGGGGATTTTTTTTTACCCTCCATCCCCAACCCCAATGCGGGGAACGGGGATCCAAAAATTATATTTGGTTGTTGACTGTTGTCTTCTAATCAACAACAATTATACTAATACCATCATATTTCCAAACTAAATAGCATTTACTAAGCATTGGTCAAATTAATTACAACCCTAAGTGGCTAAGCTCCTAACTTTAACAACTTATTCCGGAAAAAAAAAGAGAGAAAAACTTATAATTATAAACTTATAATATAACATACATATATAAAATATTATATATATGTGAATGGGGATGCGGGGATCGGGGAGGGGACTGACAATGCCATCCCTTACCCAATTCCCGAATTTTGTTTAAACAAATTCCCATCTCCTACCCGATCCCCGAAAAAATCCCCCAATCCCTTACCCATTCGGGGAGGGGCGGGAAGGCCGAGATTGCCATCCCTAGTTGAGATTTGTATTTGTAGAAAGGCGGTGGAACTGCCTTTATAATCCCTTCGTAGTTTGTACGCAAAGGAAAAGGGGAAGAGAGAGAGAGAGCGCGCGCAGGACCAGCCCAGGGATGAGCCCAACAAGCCCCCGGGCTCGGGCAACAAAAAGAAAAAATTAACCTAATTAAGTACTTATAAATAAAATAAAGTTTCCAAATGGAATGTAAGTAACACATTTGGTACAGTGGTATAGGGATGCAAATGAAGTCCTGTGTGATCCGTGTTCGAGTCCCATGGCAACCCCTTTCCTTTTATTGCACCTCTTTCTCTTATTTTTTTCCTACTCCATTTTTTGTTTCCAATAAGTCTGGAACCAAATAAACGAAAAAAAATTTGTTCACCCTCTTTTAGTGAGGGTGAACAAATTTTTACTCCAAATATATGTAAACACTCTCACAAATGTATGAGAGCACATAACCTAGTGGTATTGTGTGTATGAGCTCCACATATTTATATGTGTACTACTTATATGATATATGTGCATTTTTAGTGTGGTAATAAACTTTTTGCTTTTCCTCGCAATCCATAGTATTACGAAAATCATATTATTCAATTACTTTGTTAAAAATTTCAAATTTAACAAACACAACAATAATGTAAAAGTGATATAGTTTACATTTGATTAAAAAAAAAAATTGTCCCAATGGTGGAAAATTGAAAACAAATCAATCGAGGCAACATGATTTATTAGTTTTTGTTAAACTCAAATCATAGTTAAAATATGATGATACGTTCTTATTTTCTTTGTAAAAAAAACTCTTACAATTACTCCTATATCTTTTTGTATTTATATTTTATTGTTGCATCCTTTAAGTTTGAATGTTTATAATTTTGTAATTTTTTTTTAAAAGAACTTTTGAAGGAATGGGAGCCTAATATTGAGAGTTTCAATTGGGCCCCTTAAATAACTCTTGAATTTTTGTATTTTTTTTTTACTTGTATATACTTTTTATTTTTTTATGACTTGATATTACGTGGGCAACCACGTTAGGTGTCGGCCTTGGGCAACCCAAACATCAGGGCCGGCCCTGAGCGCGATATCGCAAAAGCTCGAACCCTTGCCGAGAAGGAGGGAGACGACAAACAAAGAGACACACCAATCCGTGTTGGGTGATTTGTTTTCTCAACGGTAAGCCTCGGTCCTTGTTCTTGGTATTGCTAATCTTCAATTTCTCATGCAGCTTTGTGATTCATAGAACTTGTCTCATAGAGCTTTTACGGTGTAATTTGGTAGCGTTTGGGATTTTTGTTTTGCTTTTGTTTTCTGATTGTCGTCTCAGTATGATTATGTATATGTTTGTTGTGTGATTTGTTTTCTCTATGGTAAATCCTCGGTCCTTGTTCTTTGGTTCATAAGGATCGTTTTGCTTATCAACTTCTCGTCTGGTATTTGTATTTTCCTTTAGCTGCTAACTGTTTCCCTTTTATTTATGTATTTTTGCCTTTTCCTTTGTGACTGATAACCCTAGATGGAGGGCGGCAATGGGAATCGCAGGGGGAGAGTGGAAAACAGTTGCACAAAACGGCCACCAGTGTGGCGTCAAACCCCTGTGCCAAGTCCACATCAGGGGAGATACATCTGCTTTCGCGCTGGACATGATGCCACAAAAACGACCAATCTGTACTCGATTCCAATCGATGGTTGTGAAGGTGGAGGTGGTGGTGAAGCAGTAGGTATCAAACCGTTCAACAGGAGTACTCTCTCAAAGGCGGCCACCTTTGCTGGGGTTGGAACTTCTCTATTTTGTATTGGAGGTATGGAGGCCTCCAATGGTACAACATATAAGAACCCAACATCCAATCTATATCAATTTGATTCAACTGACCCCGAGGGTGGCTGGCATGTCTTAAAGATGCTTTCCTGCAGAGTTCTCCCTATTTCCATTGCCATGGATGGAAAGCTTTATATCTTTAATGGGTGTGCGGATGTAGACGCTAGTCGTCCATGGGCTTAAGTTTTTTATCCTCGCTGGGATTCCTCTCTTTCTTTTCCTTTACAACCGGTAGGTCATCTGCGCAGATTCTCCGAGTTTGTCTATGCAGCCCTTCATTCCTCCAAAAGAATTCTGGTGGCTTCCATCACTTGTAATGCTGCCTATGTGTATCATGTTGTGGATGGAGATTGGAAAGAATTGGATCACAATATTGACTTCACAGGTCATGTGGTCAGAAATCAAGCGGCGGTGGTTCGAAATACCACTTTGTGTTGGTATCGGGACACGGTTCACCAGCTCGAAGCCTACGATCTGGATCTCAAAAGGTGGTTCAACTGTCCTGTAAAAGGCTTGAAAGAAGTCGGCGTGTTACCCCCATGCGACATGCCGACCTATTTCTCTTTGTTTCCTATGGATGACAACCACCTCTGCTTTCTTTGGATGGATCATTCGGGTTACTCCTGTACTCGTTACCATTACAGTCTCCTTCACTGTACTAAAATTCGAGTTTCAATCAAAGTGGGCGCCCAGGGCGAGCACGGATTGGATGCCTTTGTTGTTTCCTCCACATCATATGTGCTTGACGAAGGCGTATGGCTCCTCAGCAACGACGCCTGTGTTTTGTGAGTGCTAATTTTCCGATCCTATTGATTGCCCTTCATGAATTTATTGATTGGATGAATTTCTTTTTCCTTACATTACTTTGAAACTTCTTACGTGTAACAGTTCCTGTGGATGGTTAGCTGTATCAATATATTTTCTCGAACCCATATACAAGCAGGTGTGTGTGTGTGTGTGTGTGCGCGCGCGCGCGCGCTCGTGCATTGGTCAAGTTGCAAACATGTGAGTATTCGGCAACCATTAACATCTTTGAAGATTTCACAAAACCTGTATCAGTTAGTTTTCAACTTTTCGGGAATATATTAGCGTATCAATAAGTAGTTGTTCTGGTTTCTTTGGTACCTTCAGTGGTTCCTATACCTGTCATGTTCCTTGGAATGTTTACAAGTGCCAAGTGGTATTCAAGCTCTTCTTTTTGCAACTTTAGCTGCGGTATATAGGTGAATTAAGGGAGGGCCATCATTGACTAGTTTCCGAAATAGTCTTTTTTTAGTTTACCCAAGGTAATGTATGCGACTATGCATATCTCAAGATAATCTACTAAGGGCTGGTTTGTTTGACCATATATGAGCATTGGATTGGACTATGTATCCAAGGGGACCACAATTCCGGTGTTTGGCTAAGTTTTTGTGGTTTGGATATAATGTCCCTCGGATGTAATCTCCCGGGGAGGGTGGTATTATTATCTCACATCACTAACAGTCCAATGGGGTTTGCATATCCGATTGGATAACATAGACCTTCACTTTTAGTCCAAACAAACGGACCCTTTGAGATTATAAATATATGAAATCTAATTTCCCTAAATATTACGCTATATGTATATGGAAGCAAACAGAGGCATACATGACTTGTTTTACATATCATTCGAATATATGATGCTAATCCAATAACGTCTCAATTATATCTAAACATGAATCAAGAAAATCTGCTTAATCATTTGATGCCCGGATCTATGGTGTGAATTGCATAAACCTTTATTTTGAATACTTAATCGTGAGAAAGTGTTAGAATGAAAGAAAAAACAACCTATCATTGATAGAATTGAATCATTAATTGGTTCCTTTCTTTGTGTAAAACCAAGTTGGAGGGGGTTAATGTGGACCCAAATAAAGCTTAGATCAAGCCGTAAGGATTCTGCTTTCTTATTTTTTTTTAGCAAAATTCGATGATAGAGACAATGCAGATTAAAGACATCAAGGTCATGTCAGCTACTCCTGTTAGAAACCAGGATATGGAAAGGTATACATTGGAGCACCTTCAAAATTCGAATGGCTTGATCGAGACAGTGAACATAAGGAACTGATAGTTCCATTTCAGCTTTGTCTCTTCCTGTAATACTGCTGTTTTTCCTATTGCATAGCAAGAATAACTCCACCGTCCTTATTCATTCGACATCATATCATGAGTTGTTCATTTAAGACGGGCTGCCCAATGTTTTCCCATCTCCTTTGAGGCAGTAGAATATATGGCAAGTGTTCTTCCACTGATGAATATATTCTTATCGTTGGTCATGAGGAGGTCAGAACTTTGAGTCTACCCCTCAGTTGGTGTCTGGCTTTTTCACCAGACTTGAGTTAACACACACACGCACACGCACCATGCATATGCATGTATGTATACGGAAACATTATGTGCTTTACGTATGTGTGTTTGGTTTGGTATATAGAATGACAAGGAATTTAGCAATACTTTCAATTGGTTAAAGACACTACGTTCAATCCGTTTGATGTGTACTGTATCTGTCACAGTTTCGTTTTTATTTTGTTAAGACCTAATCAACCATTTTTACTTGTACAGTTTTTTAGTCCATGAGATCATTCTTTGTTGTTATGATCGCAGGTACGGAGAGAAGGATGTGAGCTGTACTGAAGCTGTTGATGTAACAGGGGCAAACTGGGAGCCAGTTGGTGGCTGTCGCATGGGCAATAGCTTTAACCGTGGAGAGAGGGTCGGGGAATGGGGTGGTCATGATCATGCTGGAAGGACTCGCGGACTTGGCGGTAATGGGGGCGGTAGCCGAAATGCTTGCTTCAAGTGTGGTGTAACAGGACATATGGCTAGGGACTGCTATCCAGTTGGTGGTGGTGGAGGTGGGAGGTACTTGAGCAGCAGTGGCAGCTGTGGTGGTCGTAGAGGGGGTGGTCACGTTGAGAAGAGAATTCCGCCCAAGAATGCCATTAATGCGGCTAGTTGAGATGGGTAAGAAAGGTTGTTAAACGTGTTTCTTCACGTTTCACCGCTGTCGTTTTTAGTTGTTGCAAAGTCTACGTGCACAAATCGCTCTGTGGGGTCCACTTCGAGGTCATAAAAACAATCCTAGTTGTTCAAATCAATTCAATCGGATAACTCTGGTGTTTGTTCCAGACTCCCAAGAGTATAAAATTATACAAAAATTCAATTGGTTGGATTGGGTAAGTGTATCCATCTACCGTTATTGAATCTATGTGGACAGAATTAAGGTGGGTTTTGGATCTTTTTGGGTTAACTTAATTGTGTTCAACACTTCAGCTATTGTATATAGGTGGCAAAAGTCCATCTAGAAATTGTCTTTGCGTTTAGCCCAAAGGTTTGAACTTTTTGGTTGCTTAAGAAGTTTAAAAAGTCCATAAAGAAATTAGCACAAACGTATAGAATTTCTGGTTGTTCAAGAAGTCTAAAATGTCCGAAAATAGATCATCCCAAACGTAGCGTAATTTCAATGGGTTAGAGATCTATAACTTCGATTTCAATCGTGAGACCCGGTTATGTTAACAAGTATTGGATACTTTGAATATGTTTTGTGAGGAATCTGGCCAACTTGTTAGCACCCATAAATCCAAAATTTTTGTTTCTCCTAATGTGCCCAAAAGAAAGGCCAGATGCCTGAGTACCAAATGTGGTTTTGCCCTTACCAAAGATCTTGGTAGGTAGAGGTACAGTTTTAAGGAACTTGAAATGGATTGTTGGAGATGGTAAGAATCTCTCTTTCTGGCATGATTGGTGGTGCGAAAACGTCAATTTGGCTGATAACAGTCCCACCTCTTCCCAGAACAATCTTAGTGGCAGATTCCAACAATACCTCCAAGGAATGGAACACCTTAGATACTAAACCAAGTCCTGAATAGTGATGCTGTCAATTTTATTAGGGAAAACTTCAAAAAAGCCTCCAAACTTTCACTGCAATGCCTCATAGGCCTCCAAACTTAAAAGAAATTTCAATTAGACCTCCAAACTTCACACATTTTCATCAATTACACCCACACCGTTAGCTTTCCATCAATTTGTAACGGAAAATGCTTACCTGGCGCTTTTGGAGGGAAATGAGAACATGTGACTTTCACGTGGCAAGAGAGGGAACGTAAACACACCGGAAACATTTTTGTAATCTCAAAAAACACATTTCTCCATTTTCACTCCTCCAAACCGAATTTTTTTGTCAATCACCTCGTTCAAATCAAAAGCATATGGTTGTTTAATCCTTCATCGATCGTGAGGAAGACGAAAATGGGTTGGATGATGTGAGAATCTAATGTTGATCCTCCTACATATGGTAAGCCTCTACCTCTAGATCGATAATCTTTAGTGTTTTTCTAATGAGTTTCCTTTTTCTTCCACTTAGTGAAATACTGTTCTTTAATGGGATTTTTATTCCTTTTTCTTTCACTTGGGGTTTTGTTAATGGGGGTTTTCTTCCACATGTGAGAAATGCTATTTTTTGTTTTGTTTAGTCAAATGCATGTGTAAATTTTGTTTTTGTTCTTGATAAATTTTAAGGGTCCACTATCATCCACGAGGTGTGCATCTCTCTCCGGTTGCCACAAACTTTGCAAGGATTTTCTTCCATGAAGTTGGTAATGTCACCTGCATTTCTCAGATGTGAGAAAGAGAAAATGGAAGTAGGTTTTAAGATGGGAAAGAGATAATGAAGAAGAGAATCTGGGTTTTAGGTTTATTTGGTGTGGGGTGGGTGTATGTATAGTGATAAAATGAAGGAAGGAGTCAAAATGCCCGGAGGTGACGCACTGATATTGCATTTCCCTCCAAAACGAGGCCAAAAGCGCCAGGTAAGCATTTTCCGTTAGAAATTGACGGGAAGTTAACGGCATGGGCGTAATTAATGAAAATGTGTGAAGTTTGGAGGTCTAATTGAAATTTCCTTAAGTTTGGAGGCCTATGAGGCATTGCAGTGAAAGTTTAGAGGCTTTTTTGAAGTTTTCCCATTTTATTATGAGAATCATGATTCCTAAGTTTGCTATTGTTAATGACACACCTTGTTGGACCTTATCCAGTAATGGCTCTGTTAAAACTGCCTATAATTTCATTCTAGATAGTCCTCCCAATAATATCTATTGGAATTGGTTATGGAAACTGAAAATCCCTGCTAAGTTTAAAAGTTTCTTGTGGATCTGTATGCATGGGAAATTACTAACCAACCATCAAAGCATGGTTCACAATTTGCCTGATAATGTCCTCTGACCAAGGTTTCTCAATGCAAGGGAAGAAAGACATCATACACGTATTCTTTAAATGTGATTCTATCACTAATGTTTGGATGTATCTTCCTAGTGTTCAGGGACGTCAATCAGACGGCATTGATTAATGGAAAATTTGGCATGCAAATGCTAAATCAGGGGGTTATCTTAACAATGTTTTTAATTGTAGTTCTCTTATGGAAAATTTGGTTACCAAAATAGGAAGGTTTTTGATGATATTAACTCCAACCACACTGATATTTGGTTTAGTAGTATGAGGTTTGCAATTGAAATCAAACAAAGCTAGATCTTATCCTTAGTCTGTGCTAACCCAAAACCGACTAGAATTGTTTCTTGGTCTTTCCCAGGAACAAGGAAACTCAAGCTAAAAGAGTCATGGGAAAAAAATGTCTTAGTGAACACCATATGAAAATGCAAGCCTCTGTACCCTGCCAAGGTGGAATCATCAACACCTGGAACAAATGCAACTAAAGAGACCTTCAAAGTATCTGATGCAGTCTTCAAATGTCTCCCCATGTCGGATCTTGGCAACTGATCCTTCTTCTTTAACCTAAAATGAAAAGTAAGAATATAGTAACAAAGTTTCCTATAGACCAATAACTTCATAGGAAAAAGACCAATCACAAGTTACGAGGTATGTCAAAATTAACTACATACAATGGGCATAGCATGTTCCTCGACTGGAAAGAACTAAGTTCATGAGGAAAACAAGAGCAAGGGTTTCTGCTTGATCATGTGATTTCTTTTGAATCAACTTTAGCCAGATTTCGAACAAGTGTGAACAAGAGAGTCGAAACGACATACCCAGTACTCAGGTGGGCGCGTTTTGAGATTGTAAGTTGATGGCATGCTCATGCAATAAGCACCAGCATCATGAACTACCAAGCCAGCTCTGTGGAAATTTGATTTCCTAATCAGCAAAAACATAAACTCGTTCCTCAAACAATTTTCACGCAAACGATTTCCACATTACCCTAGCTGGAGTTGGAAACAACAACAATAACAGAACCCATCTAGTCCCTAATCATTGGGGGTATGGGCAGGGGATGATTGGAGACAAACCTAACCTTTGGCAATATGAACAAAGTGGCTCCTCTCAGAATACCACTGAAACAATAAACAAATAATTATGACGAAACGAAACAAAAGACAGGTACTGAAATTGCAGTGTAGCATGACATTAGAAAGAAAGAAAAAAAAAGGGAAACATGACAAATCAAAATCAAAGAACCCTCCCCACCATCACCCGTTTGTTTTTCTCTGTCTTTTCAAGGAAAGATAACTAGTGAACTGAAGCGTTGGCCATTAAGGTTGAAAATCCAACAGGGGAACACGTTGCTGCAATAATGTCAACAACCCTTAGAATTTCCGTTTCCTGAGTTTTACTTAACGCATAAAGTTCAATATCCAAAGAGATAAGGCATCTGAAAATGTCATCTCACATCAAAATAAATTGCATTTCAATATGGGAAGCTTTCATCATCGATCTAAACATGACAACATGAACAGCACCAATGAAAATGCTAAGAGTCTCGTACCAAATGGAAATAGAGTGACTGACGAATGGACAATCTTGATTACTTTTCATCAGTTCTTTCACCAAAAAAGGAAGAAAAAACTTAGGACATGCATATTATGGATGAGAGAGAGAGAGAGAGATGAATGCCGGAGTTGACCATATTGTATTGACACGAGCAAATGTGGAAATTGCAGCAGATGAAAACTTACTTGATAAGCACCATAAAGACTCGGACAGATAAGCTCTGACATGCTGCCATCAATGACAATAAATTTTTTGGTTCCATTACTTTTGACCCCGGTTACACGATTACCAGACAACAAGTATTTGCTATTAGTGGCCTCCCTGGTTCAATGATGAGATTAAGATCTCGCGACAAGACCTACTCCCGTACCTAAACAACCACCCATGAAGAAAATTCACTAAGGAATTTACAAGGTCCGAAGCAGTGGGAAAAATAGACAACCAAAGAGAAATACTTCCCATTATTAGTCTGGACTCTGGAACTAAACAGGCCCTAAGCAGCTAGACGAAAGAAATGGTACCTACTGTGTCAATCAGATCTCTGGGAGTTGGAACGACAGCACCAGTGTGCTAATAGTCAATCCCCAGCCCACCTCAAATGTTTAAGTAGTCAATTTCAAAGCTTTGGTCTCGAATTTGATCAATGTAGTTCACCATAAGGACAGCAGCGTCCCAAAAAATGTCCACCTGAAAATCATAACTAGATTCAGAGATTTCCAAGAAACAGCAAAGCATTTCGTGCATCATGAGACAATTATAAGAAGGCAGATAAACATCAGAACACTGGGGATCCATGTCAGCACAAATGTTCATGACATTTCACAAAAGAAAATAGCAAGTAAAAAAGATAGTATATAAATAGCAAAACAGAGGTTGACTGAGGACAGAGATAATAAACAAAGGAAATAAAGAAAATTATGTGACTACTAGAAAAATAACTAGCAAATGTAACCAAAATGAAACTAGTAGCGGCGGAGATGAAGGGTTAATTAAGTACTAGAAGGAAATCAATGAAGCAGTGCGCACCTTTGGTTTTGCTATGGCTCCCAATGGGGCAGTGCGCACCTTTGAGTTTCTGTCCCCTACCGGGAACCCGTTAAGGGTTTGGAGGGGGCAGGTCACCACACCTGATCGCCCCCTCCATTCCCTTTTGAGTAGCAAAACTTAAAAAAATTCACTTTTTGAACATCGGATTACATACACGAATTCAAAATTCCCAGCATCAGCATTACAAGGCTTTTCCATAACTCAAATATGCAATTGATCTGTGCGATAATCAAGTACGCTAACGCGAATATAGAAATATATAAAACGTGGCATTGGGGTTACAGTCTTGGGGAAAACGAGATGCAAAACGATAAGAGTGAGGTCAAAGCTAGTAGGAATGGTCCTTATATTGTTTTCCCTGGGTTACATCCGCTGGGCATGAATGCTAATACCCCCATGTAATGTCTTGCTTAATAAAAGAGAGAGAAAGTGGATGGGTTTGTGATGGTTCAAACAATGGACTATTCAGT
>JAXBDA010007616.1:0-17090 GCA_036023075.1 Gaultheria prostrata
TTGTATTAAGTTCCAATTCGTCGTACTTTTGTCTCCTGTTTCTATTCCCTCTAATTAAGGTGGAGTGGAAACAGTTATTGTATTTCTTTTAGCTCTATGTAGCCATCTGGCTTAGGTTCCCGAATTTCAATTATCCTTTTCATTTCTTTTTTTTCTTTTCTTTTCCTCCTGGGGTATGCCCCTTGTAGGCTATATATTCGCTTAGCCTTTTTATTTCAAGCTGATTTACCCAAAAAAAAAAAATTAAGCAGCCAAAATCCAATGAAGCAATCAAAATCAAACAAGTATTGAACAAAGCGAATACAAACGGTATAAATGAGAGTACATTCGCAAGAATGGAAATAAAAAACATATCGTCAGACAGCCCTGCGACAAGTGGACCTCGGGGTCCAGGAGCACTCTCTCTCCAACGTACACCTCCTGTTGGGAAATGTACCAGTCGAGACCAGAAGGCATGAACAAGTGTACCGGTGGGGCATAGGTCGCCACGTCGAACGCTGGTCTCCTCCTCAACGACCGGCGAGCCTCATGCAACAGCGTCACTCTCCCCTGAGCTCTCTCCTCCTCCTCCCTAGCAAAAGCGGCCTCCGCAGCTCTCTCCTCCTCCTCGAACTCCTGGACAAAGCCCTCAGCCACCTCCTCCTCCAAGGCAGCCTGCCGTAGTGAGGCCTTCTCCACCTCTCTAGCCTCCCTCAACTCCTCCTGAACCGCGGTAAGTACACCGGGGTTCTCCCTCGCCATCGCCATCACCGTGTCCTGACTAGCGTGGATGGCGTAGTCATCCAGTGAGATCCCTACTCACACCTGTGGACTCGCAGGCGTCTCCCCGATGACACCTTTGCCTTTCGGCTCGCCGCTCCACCTCCTCCCACTACCCTGTGTCACCGATGGGCGAACCGGTGGCACCATCCTCCTAGCCCTCTCTACTCTCTCTTCCACTCTCTCTCTTTCACCACCACTACCTCCTGCCCCACAAGCACCTCCCTCTCTCACCCTCACCTCCGTCGTCGGGACAATACAGTCACCACCACCACCTTTGCCGCCACCTTCACCACCCCCACCGCTCTCACTAGCCTCTCTCCTACTCCCACTACCCTCCAGTGGCACGTTTCTACTACCACCGTCACTGCCATAACTACAACCGACCTCTCCAGCCACCGGTTGATCGCCAACACCGCCCAAACCTCCACTACTACTGCCCATGCCGCCGGTTCCTTACCACCGCTGCCATCCATCCTCTCTCTCATCTCCCTATTACCCTCTCCACCATCCTCACCCATCACCAAGCCCTGTGGAGGCAACTCGACCTCCACCGAACTCCTCTCTGTTACCATCCCAGCGCCTTGAGCCCTCAGGTCGACCAGTGGAGTAGCACCCAACTCCTCACCGTGACCCACCACCTCTACTTCTTCTTCCTTCTCTTCTTCTTCTTCTCCAACTCTTTTTGGATCGATTGCAGGCCCATCGGCCTCTGTGGCGCCGCCTCCAAGCGCTGGGCCTCCACCATGAGCGCTCGGCTCGCTCGATGGAGGTGGTGTTGTTGTACGATCACCGTCGCCGGACCTTGGGCTAGCCACTATAGGGTGTGTCTCGTTTGGATTCTCTATAAGAAATCGATTGGTGCAACTGAAATAAGCCATAGCTGAGCAAATTTGGACGAATTTGGACCGAAATCGCGAAGAACCAACCCTAGAAATTGGGGGTTTTTTATTCTGAGTTTGAAGGATTGATTAGAAGTCTCGGTTATGAACGGAATCGTGCGAGAGAGGGAGAAGTTTGATTTTTGAAACGTAAAGTGATGAGATAACGATCGGAATAGTTTTAATGGCAGTGAACTGATGCACTGGTTGCAGCGACTTGAGCGCTCGGGTGAAGCTCGCTTGAGTGCTCGGGTGCAGAGTTTCTTTGAGCGCTCGGATCCCATTCGTTTGAGCGCTCTGGTCTGCTTGTGGGTTTGAAATTTTAGTGCTTTGTGGGGCCCACTAAGGCTTCCAAACAGCGCGTTAACAATTATTGAATGTTATTAGCTTCTGCAGGGTTTGTTTACCCACTTTGGTCAATTGAAATTGGACCCGAAGGTCTAATTCTCAATGACTGACTTTTCTAGGAAGCCGCGGTCTTCGGGCAGTTAACGCGTACATCACAAGTTTTGTTCAAAGCTTGTTTAAGAAGCTTTAATCAAATCACGTATGCAAGAAGCCTCATTTGAGCATGTGCGATCATACTCATGCAAATCATGTGAAAATCATTTCGAGAACATTTTCGTCATTTTCATAACCATGTTCATTGTGTCCCGTCGAACAAGGGATATGCATAATCACGTTCATTGTGTCCCGTCGAACAAGGGATAAGCATAATCACGTTCATTGTGTCTCATCGAGCAAGGGATAATCATAATCACGTTAATTGTGACCCGTTGAGCAGGGGATAAGCATAATTACGTTGATTGTGTCCCGTCGAACAAGGGATAAGCATAATCACGTTCATTGTGTCCCGTCGAACAAGGGATAAGCATTATCCCGTTCATTGTGTCGCGTCCAACAAGGAATAAGCATAATCACGCTCATTGTGTCCCGTCGAACAAAGGATAAGCATAATCACGTTCATTGTGTCCCATCGAGCAAGGGATAAGCATAATCACGTTCATTGTGTCGCGTCGAACAAGGGATAATCATAATCACGTTCATTGTGTCCCGTCGAGCAAGGGATAAGCATAATCACGTTCATTATGTCCCGTTAAGCAAGGGATAAACACAAACATAGTCACAAGCATCTTGTCTCATCTCAATCACAAACCATTCCCTGTTTTTGCTCAAATCATGATCCAGTTCATCTATACTATCATCAATCATACATTCCAATGTTTTAATTCATTTTCAATCGCCCCAAGAACTACGCTGGTCTGATCCCTACAACATGGTACGTAGGCAGCTCCTGAAGCTCGACCATTCGCTTTTAATGTTTTCTCCAACAGCTTGAAGTAGATCTCGAGAAACAAATCAGAATGTCTTTTCTTGGATGACACTTATGCCAATTCATGATATAAAGTGCCATCCAAGAAGGGCAACTGTAGACACCCCGATTTTGAACCTGGGATGCACGCAAGCATTTCCGATGATGAACCGGACCAAGATTGTTCACCTCGAAGACAGATAAGAGGGTTGGATTTGTCAAATTCTCTAAAACCACTCAAAATCCACCAAAATAACCCGAACAACCTCAAACCACCCAAAGCCCATCAAAAGAGCCCAAATCATCCCAATCATCAAGGCCCAAACAAGCCCAACAAGTTGCCCAAGATTCCACTTGAGCGCTCAAATGAGCCTGACCCAAGCGCTTGAATCAAGTTTGCACTTGAGCGCTCAATACAGCTTGACTTGAGCGCTTGGGTCCCTTTCAGTCAGTTGCAGCAAGTGGGAGTAATGATGAATCTCACATGCATGGGAGCCTAAGCTCCCCCATAATCCGGCACTAGGCCTCTCCCACAAGAACAAACAACCCCTTAAATCACTCCATACCCCCTTAACTAAATTAAATTCAAATTACACCTCTCCCCCCATTTTCCCTCTATAAATGTCTCACCTCTATCTCACACTCTACCTTTCCTCTATTGCCCTCTTCTCTCTCTAAGACTAGCCAAAGTACTCACCTTTCTCTCTCACAAGTCCAGAAATATACTCACTCAACTCCAATTTCGTCCATACCTCACAAACACCATCCAAACACCTATCTTCAAGCCAAAAATCACCTTTGCTAACCAAAACTTGCTACTCCATAAAAAACCTAGTCCATCAAGCGTATTCACATACTGAAACAACCAATTAGTCTATTGTTTTTCACACAAGAACTTGTCCACAAGCCATTTCTCAAAACAAAATCCTAAGCTTAAGTCAAATCCAAGCCAAATTCAAGTTTAAAAGGTAGGAAAATGTGATCAGAATCACATTCTGGGTTCCCGAGGGAGACTAGTAGAATCTAACAAGTTCTCCATTCTTGTATAGATGCTACAAGGTCACAAAAACTCAAAACAATTCAAACTGTTTTATTTCTGACTTGAGCGCTCAACTCAAGCCTACTTGAGCGCTCAAATCGACCTTTGACAGTTTGCTTCTTGGATGTTTCTGATCGCTTTGGTTCTTAATTATCAGAGTACATGATGTTTAATGATGGGTATTGGTTTCCAAGATTGTTTATTACCACTTGATCATTGAGAAATGATTATTAAAGGTCATGCATGTGATAGTTATTAATAATAAGAGAGGATAAAAGTTTATTTTGAAAAGAAAAAGGATTCAAAAGTGATATTCCTCTGAAATATTGGATGATCAAAGCTGATCAAGTTTGTAAAGGGGTTAGAAAGTGAAATAAATTGTCAAAGGGCACAAGTTTGAGCAGGGACTTGAGCACTCAAGTCTCCCTCTCTTGAGCGCTCAACTTGGCTACTGTCCAGTATCTTCTGTTGCTATTCTTGATTCCTGATCATATCATTGAATACCTTGGGTGTGTGTGTTTGCTGATCTTTCTGGCTTCCCATTACTGGAACATATGATCTTTGATGGTGGTTGTTTTATCTCAAAAAGTTACTTACTCCTTTTTTATCATTGCAAAGATAAACATCAAAGATCATATGTATTTGAGGTACATTCACTTTCAAACAGAGCCTGGTAGTTCCATGGTTTGCATGGTGTACTGGGAATAGTGGAAGTAACAGACTGCACCAGGGTGGCTCTACCAGACAAGTTAAGACTATTGGATTTCCACCCAGAAAGCCTATGTTGCATTTTTTCAATGATGTGGTTAAAGTGGTTCTTATTAACCCTGAATGAAGGAGGGGAATGCCCAGATACTTTCCCAGATCCATGGTGAGAGAAATGCCACAAAGATTGTTAAGTCTCATAGCCTTTCTTCTACAGATATATTAGGCGATATGTAAAGCTGGATTGACCAAAAATATCACAATATTGATTAAAAGTGTCTAGAATGGCAGTGCAAGTGCTATGCCTGAACAAACAAAATAAGATCATCCGCAAAAAAGAGTGTAGGCATGTAAAATTTCAAGCCTATCACAAATCGCCACATGTTGCTAAGGCACACAAATTGAACAATTAAATATTGCCACATGTCCACAAGTCAAAGTTAAAAAGTTTTGTGGACGGGCCAATCAAATGCTGCCAAGTGTCCATAAGTCAAAGTTCAAAGATATGTCAGTGAATCAATCAAATGGTGCCGCGTGTCAAAATAACACAGTTATTTATTTATCAAGTCTAGCCAATTAAATTATGCCACTTGGTGAAATAAATTTTATATCTATTTATATATATAATTATCTTTCTTAAAATAAAAAAAGAGAAAGATATTTATTAAATTCTAGTTATTTTCTTTTAAATCAAAATAAGGAAATAATTAGAGAGATAAGTATGGAAAGAATTGTAGTCTTTCCATAACTCTCCATCTCACATCCCTATAAATAGGGTGCCCTTTCTCATATTTTACACACATTGGAGCTTCCATTAGACATTCAAACCATCATAGCTCTGAAGATCAAGCCTCGAAGCCCTTCAGAATTCCTTCAAGTCATCGATACGTTCAAGCTCCAGAGCTCAGAAGATCAAAGCTTCCAAAGCCCTTCAGAATTCTCCAAGCCCACATCAAACAAGACGATTCTTCGATCAAAGCTTCCATCAGACATTCAAGCCATCAGAGCTCCGAAGATCAAAGCCGCAAAACCCTTCACAGTTCCTCAAGTCATCAACACTTCCAAGCTTCAACAACTCTGAAGATCAAGCCTCAAAACGCTTCAGAATTCTTTCAAGTCCACATCAAGCAAGACGCCTCTTCAGATCAAAGCTTCAAAGCTCTGTAGAACGTTCAAGCCAAATCCACAAGTCATCAGTCTCTTTCTATCAAATCGAAGAAGATCTCAAATTCCGATTTGAGACCAAGATCCAAAGCCCTCAAATCAACATCTGCAAATCCGCATCTCCTTCAACCAAATTGAAGAAGATCTCAAAGACCAATTTGAGAAGAAGCTCCACAACCCTCAAGTCAACGGTCACAAATTTGTCATCTTTTTTTAACAAAATTGAAGAAGATCAAACAATTCAACTTGAAAAGAAGCTTCAAAGCCCTCAAATCCAAATCCGTCAAATTCACCGTCATCTTCGCAAAGACCAAAGAAGATCTCGTCATTCAATTCGAGAACAAGGATCAAACCCTCGAATTAAACTCTTGAAGAGAAGAATCAGAGGATAAATTTCTTTGCTTAGAAATTGTTAAGAGATTGTAAACCCTAATTTTTCATTCAGTAAAATTAATTGTTTGGTCAACATATTTCTGTCTTTTTTGCAGACTCGAAATTTGTGTGATACAAAGAGATGGGATATAAGATTAGCATTTCTAGCAACAGATATACCTTTCCATCCACCTTGATCAACTTTTTTAGCCATGTTGGAGAGTCTTTCCATGCAGAGAACAAACAAAGAAGGGGAGAGGGGGTCACCGTGTCTAAGGCCCTTACCAGACGAGAATTCAGGCAGAGTTTCTCCATTCCACAAGCTAGAGGTATTGATTTAAGTAACACAACTTATTAGAGATTCATCCAAGAGACATTGAAATTAAAATAATGAAGGATATCTTTAAGAAATGACCAAGAGATTTTGTCATAAGCTGTTCAAGAACAATTTTTAACAGTGTCAGGATTTTATTCAAGATTTTGGTAACGGTCTTGTAAACCACATAGCAAAAACTAATAGTGTTAGTAATCAACATTTAATCAATGGGTATCTGTAATCTTAACGTGGGGAGATTAATAAGTATTTAATAACGTGGAGCTCAAAATATAAATTGAGATAAAAAAGGGAGTACAATTATAATTCTTTAGTGGTGTGAATTATAATTTGTGAAGTAAGAATAGAATCCAGGTGGGATTAGGTTTTCTTATTTACACAAGGAGCCCAGATTTATTTCTCCTCAGGTCCCTGCTCTAGCCCTATAAATATGTTGTTATGTTCTCTAGGTTTCACAACAGTTATTCACAAAATAAGAAGAGATGCTTTGAGAAAGAGAACAAGGAGACTATGTAGAAGTCCACACTTGACTACGTAATCGAGGTATAAGGGAATATGGCAGAAGATTGTGAGGTACTGTCGAGCAGTGTTTGTTGTGTACAATAATTTGGTCAGTCAAGTTCGGAAATAGAAGCAAGTCAACCAGCGTTCGTGTCTACGGATGAGAGGTAAACCATAATTCCGCCTTGTAGGGTTTGTGTTGATTTTTGTTGTTTAATCTGTACGCGTCATTATTGGGTTTTGGGATTCGTTTCCCAACAGTGGTATCAGAGCAGGCTGTAATCACGCGTATGGATGAAACAGGCCATGTTGTCCATAGAATATAGATGATAAGTTGTAGAATTGTGCTAACCCTTGTTTTGCAGCGTTCTTATCCAACTATTATGGTCACGTTTTTTTTTTAGTTGATCTTGTGTGATTGGATCCCACGATATTTTTTTCGTGGTTATTGTTATTTTATTTGGTACCACGATTATTTTTCATGGTTGTAATAATTAATGTAGTGCTTGTTGGTTTTTATTTGGCACCACGATTATTTTTCGTGGTTGTAATAATAACTTAGCATGTGAACTCCAACGGAGGCATAAGCTCAATGTATGTATTTATTTTTTCGATTCGAATGGCGGTCAATGGGTTATTCGGAGATCGAAGATGATGGATATGGAAGAAACAAGTTTTTTTTTTACAAGAAGATAAGTTTTGTCAAGAAAAAAGGATGTTTGGCTTGCAGAAGAAATGTTTCGAGATTCATGGGTCTGATTGCAGGGCTGTTTTGACCCAGTAAATAATGGATTTAGAAAATCTGTTCTTCACAAAAGTTGTAGATAATTGAATTTCGAATCCAACCCAATTAGAATCAGTTCAATCGGAGATCGGATGAGGGAGAAAAGTCCAAAATACTGAAGGCTGTGCAGTTTACTCGGGAAAAAAAATTGAGATCCGAATTTCTTGTCTAAGTATGGTTGGATTTTAGTTTCCTTGATTGATTCAAAGTATCTAAGTCTTCTACACAAAAAGTGCTCAAGGATTTCAAGTTTGGAAGGATTCTTGATTGCTTAAGGATTTCAAGACTGGAAGGATTCCTTAGTGATTAAGGATTTCAAGTTTGGAAGGATTCTTGATTGCTTAAGGATTTCAAGACTGGAAGGATTCCTTAGTGATTAAGGCTGTGTTCGTTTGGTAGTTTAGTTTAATTTTGATGATGTCAAAAGGTGTAATGAGTGGAGAGAGATAGAGGGAGAAATGAAGAAAATAATGATGTCAACAAAACTAAACTAAAACTAAACCCCCTAACCGAACATGGCCTAAGGATTTCAAGTTTGGAAGGATTCTTGATTGCTTAAGGATTTCAAGACTGGAAGGATTCCTTAGTGATTAAGGATTTCAAGATTTGAAGAATTCCTTAGTGCTCAAGGATCAAGGATTGCATCATTGACCATAATAGCTGGGATACATATTATTTATGTTTCCTTATTTATGAATATTTGTATATCCTTATTGTTTGCATGTGTGATAGTTTACCCTATTTGGACAACATGGTAATATTTGGCCTTTGACCTAGATGACGGTTTTTGCAAACATGTTAATTTTGATAACCCTCACAAATTTTTTAAATAACTAAGTGGGAGAGGGAGTTTATTTTGTATAAACCCCATGGTCTCCATTACTAGTATGTAGATGATATAATTAAGTTTTGTGTGTTGGTTTTAGACCTTCCTCCCCATCGGACGAAATTAATTATGGAATCATCGGTACTTACTTCCTTAGAGGATAGCTCCATGATAATTGTTGTATGGATTACTCCTCCATCTGGGGTAGTTCATCATGGAACAATAGATCTTGAGGTTAGGTAATGGTATACACTTAGCTATAACTAACAAGTATCCTCTTCATCTGAGTCACTACTTTTATTTATAGGACCGAACAAAATTAGCTATTTAATTCTATTGGGCACGGTTTAGTGTCTAGATAGTAAAATTAAAAGGTTGTGTCTATCTACACGAATGATGAAGAGTAGTGGACCTACCCATCGAGGCATACTCTTCACGGTGTGTAGGATTGCTAATGTTTTTCTTTTAATAGACTGGTTGAGGGAACCAATTTAATAGAAATACAAAAAGTTTTTAGTTGCCCTTCATAGTTGTTGTTATGTGATTCTCAGATTCAAAAATGGATTTTTTCAATCCACTTGTTGTCATACTCAAAGAAAACAAATTTACTGGACCTAATTTTGTTGACTAGAAAAGGATCTGGATATTGTGTTGACTACTTATGTGACCAAATTTGTGCTCTGTGAGGTGTGCTCTCCCAAACCCAATGAAATTGCAACAGAACCTGAAATTCAGTGTTATAAGGATTGGGTTGCGACTGATGAGGTGGCGCGGTGTTACATTCTGGCTTTTTTGCCGAATGTATTGCAACATCAGCATCAATTTATAGAAACAGCCTATGACATGATGCATAACCTAAAATATATGTTTGGGGAGTAGAATCATGCAGTTAGGCAAGTTGCAATGTGGGAGTTGTGGAATATAACATTTGTTGAATGACCCTAGTAAGGGATCATGTTCTGAAGATAATAGGTCTTTTGAATGAATTGGAGATCCTAAGAGCTGAAATCAAGGGTTAAACCCAGGTTGATATTGTGCTCCAATTGTTGGCTAAGCCTTTTTAGCAGTTCCGCCTGAATTACAATATAAAAAAAAATGGATTATTGTTTGGACGAAATCGTTGAAAGAGCTTTAAATTGGCTGAGGGTCTTTTGGTTAACAAATAGAAAACTGTGCTTGTGGATGAAGAGGTTTCTACTTCCAAGCTGAAAGGCAAAAAGAAGCAGGAAAAGGTTCAAAAATAAGCCACGGTTCCTCAGAAAGTTCATGGGCCTAAAGGTAGAGTGAAAAAGCCTAAGGGCAAGTGTTTTCACTGTAAGCAGAAATGACACTAGAAGAAAAGTATATCCGATTTATCTCAATAATGTGAACAATCAAGGTAAATCTTTTTCACTAGTGGTTGAATTATGATTAGTGGTGTTATCAACTAGTACCTGGTGTGTAGATACGGGTGTCACTAATCATATTTGCAATTCAATGCAAGGGTTACAGGAAACCTGGAGACTTAGTGATGGAGAGATTTATCTACATATGGGAAGTGCTACAAAAGTAGCAGTTGCAGTAGGCATTTAATTTTGAGAGATTATCTTTATGTTCATTGAATTAGAAGAAACTTAGTTTCGGTTTCTAATTTGGTTAAAGATGGATATTTTGGTTTATTTTAGTAACTACGTGGTTATTAAGTTAAATAAATGTTTTATCTGTTCTGGTTCATTGGTTGACAATCTCTACATAATTAATCTTACCTTTCCTACGATGCAACTAAATGAATTGAATAACACTAATAGATTGCCATGTGAGAGAAAAGAGCCTTCGAAGTTGAACCTAACGTATATTTGGCACTTCCGCCTAGGTCATATTAATCTAAATAGGATTTCTAGGCTGGTTAGGGATGGACCTTTGGGTTCATTGGGTTCATTGGAAGTGGAGGCACTTCCAGTCTAGGAATGCTATTTAGAAGGTAAAATGACTAAGAGACCCTTTTCAGCTAAAGGGAATAGAGCCAAAGAACCGTTGGAATTGGTTCACTCTGATCTGTGTGGACCTATGAATCTCTGAGCTAGAGGTGATTTTGAGTATTTCAATACTTATATTGATGATTACTCAAAATATGGTTACATTTATTTGATGCACGGTAAGTTCGAATGCTTTGAGAAATTCAAGGAGCATAGATCAGAAAATGGAAAAGCGTCTAGAAAAATGTATCAAGACACTGCGATTTGATCGTGGTGATGAATACCTCTTGAGAGTATTTAGGAACTACTTGGCAGTAGAAGGGATTACATCCCAGTTATGTGTGCCAGGTATGCCACAACAGAATGGTGTAGCAGAAAGAAGGAATAGGACTCTTATGGATATGGTGAGATCAGTGATGAGTTATTTAGATTTTCCAATTTCATTTTGGGAACATGCACTAGAAACGGAAGCGTACATTCTTAACTTGGTACCATCTAAGTCAGTACCAACTGCACCCGTAGAACTGTGAACTGGGTGCAAACCTAGTTAGTGGCATGTTCGGGACTGGGGCAGTCCAGCACATGTGCTGAAAGGGAAAATAGATAAGTTGGAATTAAGGACAAATGTTTGTTTGTTTTATGTGGGGTACCCTAGAGAAACGAAAGTTGGTCTATTCTATAGTCCTAAGCATCTAAAGGTCATTGTTAGCACCAATGCTTGATACTTAGAGGACTATGTCATAGATCATAAGCCTAGTCGTAAGATTGTTCTAGAAGATTTGAGAGGAAATAGACCGGTGCAGATTTCTTCAACACCGATAGTACAAGAGGTTACACTGCAAGAAATTATTGTTGAAACACCAGTACCTCATCGTAGTGGGAGGGTTATTATTCTACCCAGTCGGTATACATTGTTGGGAGAATCTTGTGATATGATCCCTAGAGAACAATAAGCCGAACCCTGTAACTACAACGAGGCACTACAAGATAAAGATGTAGAACTTTGACAAAAGATCAAAAACACATGTTGTGCGAGCTTAAGAAGTTCCTTTGTGGACTTAAGCAGGCATCTAGGACTTGGAACATTCATTTTGATCAAGTAATCAAGTCTTTTTGTTTTGATCAATGTCAGGATGAGTTGTGCGTGTACAAGTAGTGCAACGAAAAAGTGATCGTGTTTCTGGTGTTATATGTAAATGATTTCTTGTTCATCGGAAACAATGTAGAAGTGTTGTCTACAGTAAATGATTATGTAAATCTCATCGGAAACAATGTAGAAGTTTTGTCTACAGTAAATGTGTGGTTATCCAGCTAGTTCGATATGAAGGATTTGGGAGAAGCCAACCACATCCTTGGGATTAAACTTATGCTAGATTGCAAGCAAAGGATGTTAGGCTTATCTTAAGCTTCCTATATCGATGCGATCCTTACTTATTTCAGCATGCAAGATTCCAAGAAAGGATTCTTTCCTTTCAGACATGGAATAAATCTATCATAGGATCAGTATCCTAAGACATCTGAGGAGATGAAAAAAAAAAAAAAAGGTAGTTCCTTATGCTTCAGCAATAGAAAGCCTCATGTATGCTATGACGTGTACTAGACCTGATATTTATTTTGCCTTAGGCATGGTTAGCATATTTTAGTCTAACCCTAGACAAGTAGATTGGATTGGTATAACACATATACTCAAGTATCTGAAAAGAACTAGGGATTATATGTTGGTGTATCAGTCAGACAGTCTGGTGCCTTGTGGGTACACAAACTCAGACTTTATGTCAAATAAGGATTCCAGTAAATCAACCTCGGGATATGTGTTTACTTTAGGAAGTGGAGCCATAAGTTAGAGGAGTATCAAGCAATGGTGTATTGCTGATTCCACCATGAAGGCCGAGTATGTGGCAGTTTTTTAAACAGCCAGGGAAGCCGTTTGACTCAAGAACTTCTTGATGGATCTCGAAGTGGTACCTTCAGTGCAGTCAGCAATTTTAGTCTATTATGATAATAGTGGTGCAGCTGCTAACTCAAAGGAGTCAAAGATTCATAAGAAGGGAAAACACATTGAGCGTAGGTTATCACCTGATTCGAAAGATCGTACAGAAAGGTGATATAGCTGTGACCAAGATTGCATCAGCTAACAACCTAGCAGATCCTTTTACAAGGGCTTACAAGCCGAGATACAAGGGCTTACAAGCCAAGACTTTTGATAGTCACGTAGAAGGAAGGGGAGTGAGATGCATGGCAGAATGGTTTTGAGTCTAAGTGGGAGATTGTTAGAAATTTTACTAAATGCCTTGCTTTTATGTAATGGATTAATTTTTATTGGTAAATATTAATCAGTTTATCCTGTTTTGAGGAGAATCTTTTATGGGCAATGTTTGCATGATATAATTTTATGTTGTGCATTTGTCTTTTATTCTACATAGTAAATGATCCAGTGTGTATAGTATGGCTTACACAGAGAAGATTGGATCATCAGTTCTTGGAGAGGGTGAAACCCACACTTCCTCTTAGGAACCCTAGCTCGGCCATACAACGTGGATGTACCCTACAGGGGAGCCGAGCTAGAGAGGCCACGAGTAGGGCTAAGTGCGCAATACATAGTCAACCATGGCACCACGATAAGGTGCAGGGTCAGGACCGAGCTACGAATAGCTCGGCCATAGGGTCTATAGACCAGTAACAATACAACCGTCCTATGTGGCAGCACGGCTACATCGCCATTGGGCTAACAGAACGGCAAAGCGTTCTGGAATAGTCTAGAATACTCTCTTACGTGATAAGAGGCGTATCCCGTGGTTTAAGGGAATGACGTGAGCATTCATATCGGATAAGGGATGTAAAATCCTGATGAGAGTCGGATTGTACGCAAATATGGGAGTTAGCCCTATATGGAAAGGAATCCTGTTGCATCAAGAAGACCAATGTGGTAATGAAACTACACCTAATAGGACGAATCCTATTAGGAAGGGTTTCCTAACGTGATAAGGAAACTAAGGCAACAAGGACCCTTGGTTAGCAAGCTAACCTACACCTATAAATACAGGCGTCATGCCCACAGTGAAAGGTACGCTGCAACTCATTGTTATACGCATTGTTCTTGGCTTGTTTAGTATATCCATACTAACTTAAGCATCGGAGGGCCTTTGCCATCAAGGGCAAAGGTGCTCTAACTGTTCCTTATTTTACAGATCTAGAGGCAACATATAGATACGCAAAATCCACCCTCTACAATTGGCACCGTCTGTGGGAAAGAGACACAAAAAAAGCTCCGTTTCTTGTGATTAAGAAGAAAATCAATCAATGGCTACATCAGAACCAGTATTCCCTACTCCCAGGCGTTAGACGTCACGAGATGACAGATTTGTCACGCCGCCGGCTAAAACAAAAGAGAAACAAACACCTACGGTCCCTACTGTGCCACAAAAGGGCCATGCATCGAGGCGTTACGATAAAATACAAGAGATACTGAAGTATAGGGGCCGACACCGACGGTCCTTGACCCCTGTAAGGTATGAAAGGGAGAGGTCCTCGTCAAGAGAGAGAAGAGGTCGGAGTCCCCCACGTGAAGGGAGGAACTCTGGCAAAAAATCTCGCGACCACGAGAAAAGTCGTGATCGGCGGGAGCAAGAGGCCGATGAGTTGGCACGGCAACTTGTCCGACGAGAACGGGAAGTTGAAGACTTGAAGCAACGCCTCAAAGAGGCAGAGAAGGATCTCCACTCTCGTTCCCACACCGTGCAGCGGGAGGAGGGGCCAAAGAGGGCCAAGGATCGTCTTCCATGGGAAAACCTGTCCACGAGAAGGAAGGATTCTCCATGAAGTAGGAGAGAGAGGAGCCACTCCCATGAGAAGGAGGGTGGGAAGAAACATGCAAGGGACAGATACGAGAGATCTGGGTCCAACGAGAAGAGGGCCAGGGATCGTTATGGGGATGCTCACCCAGAAGGTGGCCCAAAAACTGTACGAGAGGCAGCAAAGGAAGCCCTAGGGCAAATAGCAGCCTCTCCCCTAACCTATTGGATAAGGACGGAAAGGATGCCGAGCAGGGTCAAGCACGGCACATTCCTGCTCTATGAAACGAACACTGACCCCGTCATGCATATCCAACACTATCAGCAGGCCATGTTCATGCACAAGAACGATGACGCCATGTTGTGCAAGATGTTTCCTTCCAGTCTTGGGAAGGTGGCGCTTAGTTGGTATCACAAGCTACCGGTAGGATCGATTTCTCACAAGCCGTGCTGCCCCAAAAACTTTTGATGTCTTGACGGAAATGAGGCAAAAGGACGAGGAGACCTTGAAGGATTACGCCAAGAGATATTGGGAGACTTTCAACGAGATTGAAAACTGCAGTGAGGAGTACGCCTTGGCGACATTCAAAACGAGTCTGCCCATGCATAGTAAGTTATGAGAATCACTTACTATGCACCCGGTCAAGACCGTTGCCAAAGTTATGGAGAAAATCCAAGAGCACGCTCGGGTAGAGGATGACATCATCCGTTCAAGAGGCAAGATTGTGTCAGGTCGGCTCCAAACTCCCCCAAGGAAACCTCTGGAACCCAAGGTGTATAAGAAGGAATACAACACTGGTAGGAAGGACGTCCCGGATCCAAAATCTTACTTTAGTGTTTTGGCAGTGTTCAACATGCCAATCTATAAGATGTTATACCGTATCAAGGACTAGCCGTGGTTCAGAAGGCCACCAAAGATGACCGGAAACCCACAGAAGAGGAGAGCCACCAACCAGCATTGTAGCTACCACCGAGATTGGGGCCATATGACTTGTGACATCCCAAAATTTTCTATTTAAAATATATATATATATATATATATATATATTATATATATATTAGCAATAATCTTTATTCGAATGATTAATTCTTTTATTTTTCTCTTTCAAACGACCTTCTGACAAATAAAAAAAAATACTTTTTATTTCAAACTTCATATTTTTGGGGCTACTTGTCTAATAATTTGTATTATACTGTACTAATTTTATGTTATATATATATATACATATAGATATAAGTATTTGTGTGTGAGAGAATTTTATGGGTAGTTGGAGAGTGGGCCGATTAGTAAGGGGCATTTTAATTTATATATGAGAGGGTCTCTTTTAGGTTTATGTAAATTGAGAACTAGGGTATTTTATTCCCATCAGGCACCACCATTATACCGAGAGAGAGAGAGAGAGCAGCCGCCATAACGGATCAAAGGAGAGAGAGACGTGAGGGTCCAGTAGCAGTGGAGATAGATTTGCGCCGGATTTCGATTGATTTCATTGGGTTAGTATATTTTCTATTCTTAAACATTATTTTCCTACTATATATTGAACTCTAGCTAGTAGTTTTAAAAATGAGTAATTGGGTTCTTGTTGCTTCATGTGTCGAGAGAGAGAGGCTGACATGTGGAGTGTTGTGAGTGCACATATGATGATCATTTGTGAGTGAGGGGTTTGATTTATATCATATAGTACATGTTAATGCGTACATATGGGAATCGGTGTGTGCATATGTAAAGGAATTGGGACATTAGATTATTATAATCAAGTTCCTGGTGTATTTAACTTGAGGTTGTCCGTGGGGTTTAGTTTAGGAGGGTTTAATACTAGTATAATTAATACTGTTATTAGTTCTAGTGCTAAGTAAATTAGTATTTCGTCATCATATTGATTTCACTATATGCATTCTTTTTATTCAGATTAGCGAGTAATCGAGCATTGCATTTTGCGGTCTATCATTTCGATCGAGGTGAGTAGTTGCATGTGATCCCTTCTTTTGGAATTCTCTTGAGCCTATCGTTTCTTGACATATTCTTTAATTCGTTGAGATGGATAATTGCATTCTTATTCATTGTCCATTTATTGACAATTGATGTACCCTGCGGCATACAAGGTTTATTGATTATATTTCTAATTGATCGATTGCTCTTATTCCACTTATTGTCTAATCGTTGAATTCGTTATATTGTTGAGATTCTGCAGCGCCACGGGGAATATCCCTGCCGGTGACTCCGTTTGCCGTTGTTCTTATGTGATTGGGACTATGTATTATATTTGTGAAAGTCCAAGGGAAAGTCTCAGGCGCTATCCTGTGGTGACTTTGGCCACTAGGGAAAAGATTTGTGAAATAACCTGTGACCCTATTCCGGATCGACTTAGGGAAAAGACCCAGGCGCCATCCTGAGGTGACTCTAAGTACGGTATTGGATCCAACGGGCTAAGCCCTGAGAAAATATTTGGCATTTGGCAATGATTATTTTTATTATGGTTCCCACATAATTTGGTTGAGACTCTTGCTTATTGTTGTTCGTCGTTCTGGTATTCTCGGATAGGCTGATTGGTATTAATGCACATTTTTGTGAACCGATTATTGTTTCCATTATTCGTTTATCAGATATTCATCTCATTGATACTACTTGTTGAGCCACCGACCTTTGTTATTTGAAACCATTTCTTT
>JAXBDA010007617.1:0-17090 GCA_036023075.1 Gaultheria prostrata
GTGCATGGCCTTCCACAACTCCGATTAGCGCCAACATCCTCAAATTCCTGCAATTTAAGCACAAACACAAAATCCAACCACGTGCACGAATTAAATGGAAAATGAGGATTAACCGCACGTCTAACGCGCTCATTCTTCCCTACTTAGGCGCTTAAATTCATGCATTTTGCGCGCCTATCAATTCACCCTTAACGAGGAGATAATACAAAGAGTTGGCTATACCCGTACCTCCCAATGAAGAACCCAACAGATATCTAGGGACAAATCTCTGGTGGAACCCGATAGCGAGACATAAACCCTAGATACAACCCTAAGAGACAACTCAAAACCCTAATATCTAAACTCCCAAAATAAAAGACAACCCTAGTAACCCATAAGGTTGTATTTACCAAAAAAAAAAAGCCATAAGGCAGCTACTTATACAAATTTAGTACATAAAATAAGCCGAAACTAACTTAATACGCGCGTTTCCATGTCCGACCATCTAGACATACGCGACTCCCGTCCAGACGGGATTTCGAGAGACTCCAAACAACAAGCAAGATACTGTACCTTTCTTCGAATGTACAAAATTCAACGCGTACGTATCTCCAATAAATCTCTACTTTGACTTGAATTTCATTGAACTCAATACCATAAAGCAATCCTTTCGCAAAACAACCCTTCTCCAAACACCCCTTCGGGGGCAATCAAAGCCTATAAACACTAATAAAGCCCAAGCATCGGAACTTGACAACATGACTATTATTCAAAACCTGCATACGCTAAAACTGAGTAAAATCCGAATTCATAATCAATGAAGAACCCAATGATGTAGCACCCACAATCATACTAGCATCAATCACATGGAGGTTACCCAATTTTCGACCTTCCATCAAATCACTAGCACCCTTAGAAATCCTCAAAACTTCACCTACAGTAGTAATACTCCAACCATCGAAGTCAAGAGTACCCAAAAAGACAAGGTTTCTCTTCAGATCTGGTACATGTCGAAACCAAACAATGTCCTCACAAAATCATCATGCATTCTGAATTTAATTGTTCATATCCCAACAATTCTACAAGGCATGGTTTTTCCCACGAGAACTGTAACCTTTGACCGCTTCATACGTATCAAACCATTCCTTATTCGGACACATGTGGTAAGAACATTCGGAGTCCAGAATCCACTTGGTACTTGAACAGACATCACCAACTATCACTGAGAGAACAGTCCCTAACCCGTCAGAGTCATCTTTAGCAATGCCGCAACAACCTTCTCTTCAATCGTGCCCTTATTTTTCAGACTAGGGCAATTTCTCTTCGTGTGCCTTTGCTTCTTATAGTAAAAACACTGAACAACATTCTGATATGTGGAATGCGAGCCAGAAATCCATCTCTGCCTTTATCTCTTTAACAGTTCTTCCTTGCACAACTAACCATCAGCATAAACATCACTTCGCCGGTTACCTTTTTTTCCTTAATTCTTTCAAATATAAACTAGATTTCGCATCCTCCATGGAAATCATATCCCTCCCATAAACTAGGGTAGTGACAAAGTGCTCATATGATGCAGGCAAAGAACATAAAATAATAAGGGCTTGATCTTCATCATTAATCAAAACATCAATATTTTAAAGATCCATAATTATTCGATTTAACTTATTTAAATGGTCTTTAATTGGCATATATTCTCTACACAAATCGTATGAAGGCGCTGCTTTAAACACAACCGATTAGTGAAATACTTAGTCATATAGACGCTCTCCCACTTCAACCAAATACAGGCAGTTGTAGTTTCCTCCCCAACCTTGCGAAGCACATCATCGGCCAGACTTAATTAAATTGAACTGAGAGTCTTCGCATCAAGATCATCAAAAGCATCATCCTTCCATCTTCAGAGGTTTCTTGGTCCCAACAGAGCCTTGAATAATCCTTGTTGAACTAGCAAAGACTTCATCTTGATCACATGCCATAGACTGAAGCTAGTGTTTTACCCATTGAACTTCTCCACTTCGTATCGATACGTCATATTGTAATCGAAATGATCACAAAAAACAAGACACGCAGCGGAAAACAAAAGCCTCGGATTGAAACCCTAACCTATGTTACTAGTTTGTTGCAACAACCACGAAGTAAGAGAAAAACAAACCAACAAGCGATAAATAAGAACTCAATGATTTATGTGGTTCCACTCAAGCACAAACCAAGAACGTGTTGAGAATATAAATAATAAAGTTGTCCCCCTCTCTAACAGCTTAAGCTTTGGCATGAGTTGGTGCTTAACAATCTAATTTGGTATCAAAGCAGGCAATAGAACATGTGTTCGAACCTCACCGCCTACCTAATGATTAAAAATTCCACGTGTTTAGCCCACTTATGGAGGAGAGTCTGGCTACACCTGAGGGGTGTGTTGAGAATTTAAATAATTAAGTTGTCCCTCTCTTTTAACTACTTAAGCATTTAGATGAGTTGGTGGTTAATAATCTAGTTGAACGTACTCCACGAGCAAAAAGAGTGAGTGAGGATTCACTATGAACGAGGAGAGAACACAAAGAGCCGGCTATACCCATAACTTTCAGTGCAGCACCCAATAAATATCTAGGGACAAATCTCTGGTGGAACCAGATAAGGAGACACAAACCTTAGATGGAACCTAAAAAGTCAACTTAAAACCCTAATATTTAAGCCCCCAAAACAAAAGACAAAACTCTAGGAACCCGTAAGACCCCTATTTATAAGAATGCACAGAAAAATAAGCCAAAACCGACTTAATACGCATGTTTCCGTGTCCGACCGTCCGAACGGGATTTTGAGAGACTCCAAACAACACGCAAAATACTGCACCTTTATTCGAATGTCCAAAATTGAAGGCATATATCCAACAAGTACTTATTCCAAAGCATAAATCACTTAAAATCCCTACTTCTCCATACTAAAACGGATAATAGAACTCAATCAAAGAAACTTGAGACAGTGATTCAAAGGAAGAGATATTGGCTGATTCAATCATACATGTTCTGAGGAACCTTAACCCTACATTATCCATGTCAAAACAGGAGTATGTTGTCAAACATAGTTGGAGTGCAATGCTATCAAGGTTTTAAATATCGGTTGGTGGGATAACAACGGTATGGTTCAGTCCCGACCGGGTTAACTGGAAATTTATAACTGAAATCAATATCACAAACGAAACTGTTGGGTTTCTTCTTGTCTAATCAGAAACTGAAAATGTTGGGGATCGGTTCGATTCGGATTCGGTCTTTCATGTTGGTTAACCTAGTTAATCACAGAACCGATTTGAAACCGACCCAAATCTGTAATCACATTGAAAAGTAAACCATTGAAAGCAGCCTAAAAGTATGAACTACTATCCCAAATGGCACCCAATCACAAAAGAACAGATACTAACTAAGCTAAATATAGTGTTGTGGCTGCTGTAATGTAGTGTATATACATGGGTATTCTACTAAATATATTGCGGCTCGCTTTCGATTACAATTACAATTCGGTTTCAGCGCGGTTATCATATAAAATCGAACCCGAAACCAAACCAGCCAGGGTTGTCAAATTAAAAACCAAAATCAAACCCGCGGTTAAAAAGTCGGGTTTAAACCGCTGTGTTCAATTCGGTTCAATACGGTAACCATTGAATTTGGTTAGATTGCCATCTCTATCGGTTGGCGAGCATCCAATCAGCTGACATGTAACAAATTTTATGCTTACAATACCATTACACCCTTAGTTAACCTGTTTCGGACTCACAAACCTGCTCACGACCGTTACGTGACCAATTTCCTTTAGGTATCATAATCGCGACCGCAACCGTTACTGTCCCGATGCCGTTTTTTTCTAACCTTGGAACTTGGAAGCATATAGGTTGATGCCCTACTCTCAACGTACCCTTGTGAGTTATGAAAAAAATTCCTCTAACGGTCAAGCCAACTACTCTCCAAGGAAAGAGCTACAATAGTAGTAAAGGACTTAAAATGCTTACAGCTGCCAAAAAGTACTATATTCAACAGGTCCGGTACTTGGCTAGGTTCATGCACCTTCCTTGTAATTTGAATCTTTAAGAGAGATTCAAAAGGACACAAATGTTTCCAAAACAAGGAAAATGGGATTTCTTCATTGGAGGATACACAACAGTCATTGATGAAGGTCCAGGAATATTTATTTTACATCTTCACAATAAAAACAAGAGAGAATAGCCTTGTTTTCTACTCAAAACAGAAAGCCATAATCTACCTCAGAAGGGATTGGTGGTGTTGTAGGTCTCCCATGGCTTTCCATAACCTTGGTAGTCTGCAAACTGACCCTGAAACACAAAAGCGAAAAAGTTAGGATAAGAATACTAGAATTTGGTCTTTACACTTTGTTATGTCTTGTCGCATATAATTGGCGCCAGGGCCATAAACGAGCCGAGTTTTAGATTGTTCAAGTTCATTCGTTAAAGTTTTTGGCAAAATCGAGCTCTGAGTTTAATCAAAATTTGACGGGACGAATTGTCTAGATTTGATTCGAATTTGAACTTATTCATGAGCTTCATCAAGTAAAAAATATCATGTTTTTAAACTGTCACGCAGGTCTAAAGTGGCAAATAAGATTTTTATTAAGTACACATTTAAATTTATAAGTTTATAATAGTAGCCAAATGTTGCTACATGTAAGAAATTTAAATGGTGACTCCATATAAATAAAAGTTATACAATCTTTACATGTTGAGGTTTATATATAAGAAATTCTCATGACAGCAAGTTTGTGAGCCTAATCGAGCCGAAAATCACCATGTATAAATTCGACCCATTTACTCTAAACTAGTCCAAAATTGAGGTTGAAGTTTGGATCGTTTAGTAGACGAATGGAACTCGAACGAGCCTTCACCGAGTCGAGTTTCAATCAGTTCAAGAACGGCTCGGTTTTATTTGCAACCCTAATTGGCATCCTTATTTCTATTTCTTGGCTCAAATTGGACAAGTTTTAGAACTTACCTCATGAGAAATTCCAGTGTAGTGCTGATCATAGTTGAAGATATTGATCGATGAGCTCGGCTCTTCATTGCTGTTTTCGAAGCCATTCCAAGACCCTAACGTGTTCACGTCATGGCTGATTTCTTGTGAGTTGTGTAGATTTGGTTCATTGAGTGTAACCCTTGATGATCTCTTTTCTCTTGTCCTCTCCCTAGCCCTTGCTCTTGCCTTCTCCCTTGACTCCTTGGCTACAGGATCAAATGCACATTTCCTCACTGCCCTATTAACCTTCTTCTCTTTAGCAACAGAAACCAACCCTTTTCCCTTTGCACTACCACTCCTCTTCACCACCTGCTGGTCCGGCGACTCCTCGATCCCTGACGCTTCTTCCCCCTCCGAATTCGAAGATCCACTTTTCGTCGAAAGAGGAGAATTAGAAACACTTCTCTTCAGCTCTTTGATCGCGTTTTTCGACTTCCCTAGCAACCACCCGACGGTCTTGCTAGCTTTATCAAACCCTAACATGTCCTGGAGACCGAAGAACTGTGGGGCCACTTCCAGTGAAAGCCTCATTCTTCGGTCCCTGGGACCTTGAGCGGTCTCGATCTTGCTGTGCCTGTCTTTCTTCGACGATTTCTTCCTCGGAACCAACTCGTTTGCGCTCTGGCAATGCGTGTTGGATTCCGTGTTGTTGTTCACGGAATCCACCATTTCCGGTGGATCACGAGCCTCGGCCGCTCGGGGTCCGGGATGTTGGAGGAGGAGTTCATGGAGGTGTTGGCGGAGCAAAATGTCGTCCTCGTAGGGTATGCAGGGAGAAGGGAAGTTGTAGAGAAAGGAAGAGGGAGGAGGATTTGGAGTGGGGTGAGAGTGATGATCTTCTTGTGGAGTGTAAGGCAGTGTTTGGTGAAGAGGGTAAGAGTAATTTCCATGGTCGTAAGAAGGATACATCTATATATATATAGCAATTTTATATGGCCAAACGAAGCCCTAGCTAGGTTTTGAATTTGAGATTGACGGATACACCAACAGATAACGACTCGTGTGTACTTTTATGAGAAAGGGGTCAAATTAAAGCTTGAGAAAAATTAGCTAGCTATTGGCTAAGTTGTTTTATGTGGCAATGAGATTGAGGCTTGAAGGATGAAGCTTTGAGAAAGGCAGCCATGGTGATTTAGAGAGAGAGAGAGAGAGAGAGAGAGAGGAGTGAGGCAGATGACAAAGAGCAATTCTGTGTGACTTTTGTTTGGTGTGGTTTTTAGCTGAAAGAGTTGGCTCGTGCGTGGGGTTGGATATGGACCATGTTTATGTTTTGGGGAAAGGGATGTATGGGTATTTAAGCTGTCACATATTTATTGGTGTGTTGATTTAATTGGTAAGGGAACACTCCGTACGGATATATGGTGTGCCACGGCTGAGATTTGACTGTTAACTTTTTTGGGAAAAATATTGGAGACCCATTAACAGGTGAGATGGAATTTTTTGTAACAGGTGAGGTGGAATCTTTTGTCCAAATTCATGAACTAATTTAATGAATGTCTAATTTTTGTTATAAGAAATGATAGGATGACATATGTAAGATTCTAGGAGTTTTCTACTGCAGATTCTAGTCGCAATTTGTTGAAATCACCAGCTTTTTTCAAGCTGATGTAAGGCCCGAAAGCAAATTTTTTAGGAGTCATGTTACAATATATACCCCTTACAAATTATTCCATATGAGATTTTGTGATTTAATATATGAGATTTTGTGGCTAAAGGTATGAAATGACGTACAATATGCACCCTTATACGGATAGTCAGAAAATATCATATAAGTCCACAAAATCTCATATTTAAGTCCACAAAATCCCATATGGTCAAATATGAGATTTTGTGGCACCTTATGCTCCCTCATATGCCAAGTTACAAAATCTCATATAAAATCACAAAATCTCATATTTGTGCCACAAAATCTCATATGCATCAAATATGAGATTTAGTGGCACCAAATATGAGATTTAGTGGCACGTTATATGAGACATGTCACATCAATATATATATATATACGCGATATGTATCACATTCCTGCTACAGGGCAAAATCTCATATGGGATTTTATGGCCCTCTATACGAGATCGTGCATACCGTACGCAATCTCATATTTGAGCCACAAAATCTCATATTTTGAGTCACAAAATCTCATATTTTGAGTCATAAAATCTCATATGTAGGGGTGTGTATCGTAGCATTCTTCATTTTTTAGAAGTTACGTACAATTTTGATGCTTTTACGTACAATTTTTGAGAAGATATGGTTGGCATAAAGATAAACTTAATTATTCCTTCCTATTCTTATAATTACCCTTTGGACCAAGGACAAATTAGACTAATTCATCGCTATTTTATAGCTTTAAAGCAAACGGAATACTTCGGCTTTGTTTGGGAGCCTCTTTTTTTATTTTTTGGTTTCTCTTTTTTGGTTTATGGGTGTTTGGCAGCCAAGGGGAGAAAGAGTTTTCCCAAAAACTGTTTCTCCATTTTTGGGGATAGAGAGAAGAAAGCAAAAAGAGGTTCGCACCTCCTTTTCAAATTCTACTTATGAATTTCTCCCATCTCTCTCTCCCAAAATACATTCTGAACATTTCTCTCAAATACTCATCTCAGATTCAAAAGTCATTCTGGCCATAATCCAAAAAATCAAAAAGTCAAAAATGAAAAGCTGAAAAGTAGGCTCCCAAACACCCTCTTCAACTTCTACAACATTAAATCCACAATCTAAAGCTGCAGCAAGCACTTTTCATAGCTTCTCTAAAATCTAAATCTAAAACTAAATCATCAATCTAAAATCTATGAAAAAACTGTCACAAATACACCCATAATCAAGAGTTGGTTGGTGAGCAGTAGAAATTCTAGCATTGTTTTGAAAGGATCAAGATCCTCATTCTTTAGTCATTTAAAACGATTGGAAGGTGTGTTGTTGTGTGTGGTGGTAAGAGTTTGATGGGGTGACAATGTTGGGGCGAAGTGTGGATCTGGTTGTCAGGCAGTGGTAACCACGGAGATGAAGGTGGGTCTCAGTGGAATGGGGTATGTCCGGTTAGTCGTTGATTGACGATGGTGACCTTGTCGTTACCGCTAGAGTTTGAAAGGCAGCAATAATGGGTGGGCCGTTTCATGAGGGTTGCAGTATCTGTCTCGGAGTTGCCTCATTTGTTTTTCAGATTGCGGCGGTGGCATGACATGATGACTCCCTAATCAATTACGGTAGTGAGTTGCGGCAGTAGCATGACGTAGTTCTTTACCTAACTGATGGCAGCGACGATGAAGCCGAGTCCGACAGGTGGTCATTCGCTTGAGGTGCTTGGATGGTTGGTTGGTCCAAAGTGCTGGTTGTTTTCTCTTTTCTTGTTCAATCTTTTGGTTGAATTCCCTCCCCTCTCCCTCTCGATTCACCAACTCAGTGTTGCAATATTTGTTTATCAACACAACATAATTGTATGTTGAAAACATATCAAAACATCTCTAACCAACAAGATTATATTTATGGTTGATTGTGTTGACTACCTCTAGAAATGGTATGATTATGATCAGCGAAGTGTATCCACAATTCATCCAGAATTAGATTCATCTTGAAAATATCGAAAATGTCTATCTTCCTAGTATGCATAGTATCCTAGAGAGCAATGGCAGATGCAAGAATCGATGAGGGGAAACAAAGAACATACATTCATAAATTAGTGTTCCAGACTTATTTAGTGAAATTGGGTTAATGTGTCGTGAGAGAGTGACATGTCTTGTAAAGTATACTAAGTCAGTTTTGTTCAAACAATCCGAGCGATGGACAAAATCGTGGGTTGAGAAGTAGTGGGCGCAAGAAGAGGTCATCAGTAATCTGGCAGAGACAACATATCTCCATCATTAGCTTCATCAACCTCCGACAAACTGCAAGAGGGAGTGAATTGCGACGGTCGCAATAGAAAATCGAGGTTAATCAAAGAAGCTCACGAGACTATGAAGCTGACTGCTAAGATAGGTGTAAAATATCATGGAAGAGAGAGCTATAATATTAAGAAAATTTTAGAATTGCAGGGTGTTGATATTTCTGAACAAGATATTGTAGATGTTGTTGAGGTGGAGGAAGATGTCTCCAATTTAGTGGAGTTTTGATTTAGCTCTCGTGCTATGGTGGTCTCGGCACTTTCTGGGTTTTGGGTTTCTACTCGGGGTGGGCTATGTCCCAATTGGTGATTCAAGGCTTCGAACCATTGGGTGTCTTTTTGGTCTCTTGCTAACAGTGTTTTTTTTTTTTCCTCCCTTTTGGGTCCTTGACTTTTTTAGTCTCGGGCCCTTTTAATCTTTGTAATGTTTTTTTCAAAGACTAATAAATTCTTTGTTTAGCCAAAAAAAATAAATTAGTTTTGTTGAACAAGACCTGTATATCATCTGTACGTACTAATAGCACAATTTTAAGGAACCTTTTTTTGTCTACCTTTTACAGTAAAAAATAAAAAGTAAAATATAAAAAATATAAGAATAATTAGGGGGTGTATAAGGGTCTGGGCCCTT
Source organism: Gaultheria prostrata (assembly GCA_036023075.1). NCBI lineage: Eukaryota > Viridiplantae > Streptophyta > Magnoliopsida > Ericales > Ericaceae > Gaultheria > Gaultheria prostrata. Next base: position 9,494 of record JAXBDA010007617.1, read on the forward strand.
GCTTGCACCCCTAATTTCGCTCTGTTAGAGAGCATGTTTTTCACAAGAAGCACTTTGCGTAAACATGGTCCCAATTGATAAAACTCCGAAGTGTCCAGATCACTACTGTAGTGAAAAATTGTATGGTCTGGTCACGTACCAATTGACAAAACTTCGTAGAGTCCACATCACTAATATCAAGGCGTGGCCCGAACTGCTTGGAGATTACTCTGTGCAAACCTTGACTATATTGACTTATATTCCGAAAAATATCTCACAAGAGTTTTTACCCTAATAAAAATCCTTTAACATCCCAAATAAACCCAAAATACATTTTCACAGTGTTATTATTGAGTTCCACCAGAGAAAAAAAAAAAGAGTTTTGACTTCAAATGTAAAAACAATGGGCTTCTCTTCTCCAAACCAAACCAAACCAAGTTGAGCCTTATGTTTCATTAAATTAGGATCGGCTGCAAGAATTCTTTTTTTCATTAAGCTTTGTCGAGGGTAACATGTTCCCTTAGACTTATTATACTCATGTCCGTGTGCATTAAAGCATTTAGGCTGAGTTTCCAGTGGTTGATTTTATGGGGTTTCTATAAAATCAAATGGCAAACTTGGCATTAATGTCAATTTGGGTCTTCCTTTACTCGTAGCGTTACTGCTCAAATATATCATATCAACTCTCTTAACTACTGCATTACAAGTTTACGGTAGATATATGCAAACCATTTTAGTCCATTTTCTCTCAACTTCTCTTCTGTAGGTGCAATACCCACCATCTTACGAATCGTTTCATTTCTAATCCTATCTTTTATAGTTTATTAAGTCGACCTCCGATTCCTCGGGTCAAAATCCTAACTTCGTCACTGAGCTTTGGTATCCATCCTGTAATCATGGGCATGAAACACAAGATTGAGGAAATACAGCTATCGAGATTGAGTGAACCCGAAAAGCTTATGAGATTGGAGAAGCAAGTTAACCCACAAATTCTCATTAAGTGGGGTCTGGAGTGGGTCTCATTACTATCAATAATGATATATACACACACTTTCAACCACACACAACCACACACCCTTTCACATGTGGTGGGGCCCACCCCATGTGAGACCCACAGTGGACCCCACCACATGTGAGAGGGTGTGTGGTTGTGTGTGGTTGAAAGTGTGTGTATGTATCATTATTGCATTACTATTGGGTCTGGTGTGGCAGATGATTATCATTAATCTTGGATTCCAAATGCTTGTTTTACGTTGTAATGCATGTATCCTTGTGGTGATTGCTTTTCAAAGATTAAAAAAAAAATTATTGATCAAAAAAAATTCTCATTAAGTTAGAAATTTGCATTTGCGATGTTTTGAGAGAATCCTGATGACTAAAATAGTATACGCAGACATCTATACAATTAAGTTCTCTTTATTTTTATTTTTATTTTTGTTTCGAATGGGGATTTCTCATATTTGACACTAATAATTTTGAAGTAATGATGATGAGAATTTGCTTCCTGTGGGCAATTCGAAGAACTTCCCACTATCATACTCAAAACTTAAAAATCTCTAATCATGAAATTGCATAGTTGTTATAGAGGGAGTTTGAATACCTGCTTATCACATTCTGATTTTCCATTTTCTTTTTTTGAAAGGTAATTTTTTTTATTAATCTTTAAAAACAAATTACAAATATTCAAAAGATTCAAAACACGAGGCATCACGACGGACAAAAGAGCAACCACAAGAAAGACAACCTCACACTCTGACAATCATATGCTGCCAGAACCCAGAAGGAAAATAGCAACCACTTGAGATTGGCAAGAAACCAATCAAAACAACTAAAAATCACCCATCCATCCAAACCCCATCACCTAAAAAGCTACAATCCTAAAATGATAATTATACTCCTAAAAGCAGTAGAAATCCCAGGAAAAAAAAAACCTTAATCAAGGTTCTTTCCCTCCTCAGCCAACATTGCTCTATACCGCTCTTCGTCGATTTTCATTTTCTGCTTCTGGGTGTTTAGATACCCTTACCTATAATGTATTCTCTTATAATGCATTTTAATTTTTTGAGCTTAGAGAACAAAGCCCAGAAGTAAGGGAAGATGAGTGTTTTTTACTTCTCATTTTTTACTTTTCTTATTTTAGTTAACAAAACAACCTATAGAATATATTATGTACATATTTCTTAAACACTATTGTAATCTATGTTTGAAGTGTAGAATTTGATAAACCACTCAATCCTGACTTGCATATTAACCATTTATTTGCCCTTAAATTGTCAGATTTATTTCCTTATAAACTAAACACAATCAAAATTTCTTAAAGATATGAAACACAATCACAACTAAATTCAAATCTCTTCACGGAAACTTAATTTTTTCTTCTTGGCAAAAGAAATTTAATATTTTGAAGGGAAAAAACAAAGAGTAAAGTTAAAGGGCACAACGGCATGCAATTGTCACCCAAAACTCAACAAATCAGGAAGACAAGATGACAACCAGAATACTAACGATTAGAAACCCAAACACATCACAACTATGTAACTCAACAACAAACACCTATGATAGGAGATAAAACCAGACCAAAAAACAGAAACAAATCACAGTCAAAACTTCCAATAAGGTGATTAATTTGTATACAGATATTTGAGGAGGGAAAGAGATTTATTGCGTTTTTGTTGATAAGGACATATTTATTGTTTGTTAAGGGTTGTTTTCGTTGGTCTCTTTTTTGACATCCCAGCTGTGGCTTGTTTATTGGAGATTCGATCATCCGTACCTGTTACACTTATCTTCTGTTCCACCACGTGGCCATGTCTTACCCTAAGACAAAGGACAATTATTTCAGTTGAGCCCTGCCCTCACTTGGGCAATTCATCCTTTGACTGGGTAACTCTCTTACGTCCCTTTCACCATAAAGAAAAACACTCCCCCTCCTCCCCCCTCTCTCTATCTTTATATCTCTCCCTTAGAGCATCTCCAACCATGGGGTTTTATTTCAAAATGAAGAACGGAAGTAACATATCAAAGGGAGATTTTGTAATTTATATCCTCTTTTACTCAAAAGGTTATACTTTTTGGATGAACTCATTCTCCTTTTTAGAGAATTGGTTCTTCAAATTTGAAGAACCAAAATAATTTGAAAAATGGATGTGACAAAAAGGAGGATGGGTCCCTCCAAACAGTACAACTTTTTGAGGAAAAGTGGGTATAAATTACAAAATCTCCCCTTAATATGTCATTTTCATTCTTCATTTTAAAATTTTGAAGACTGATACCCATCTCCAAAACTCTTAAATGGAGAATGAATGAGACATATTGAGGGAATATTTTATAATTTATCCTTTCATTTCTTTAACTTTTGTACTTTATGAGAGAATCTTGGAGGGACTCATCGTACTTTTTACTCCAAATTTACTTTTGAGTCTCCATTTGACCCCAAATATGGAGACCAAAAAGTAAATTTGGAGATCAAATCTCTAAAAAATACGATGTGTTTCTCCAAGATTCTTTCATAAAGTATAAAAGTTAAAGAAATGGGAGGTAAATTACAAAATATCCCCTCAATATGTCACATCCATTGATTTTTGGAGATGCCCTTAGGGCATCTGCAACCAAGCTCTAAAACTCTATTTTAGAGACCAGATGTAATATATAGAAGGAAAATTTTGTAATTGGATCCCTCTTCTATACAACTTTTTGTACTTTTAGGAGTGACTCACCATCCTTTTAGAGATTTCGAGATCAAAATGGAGGTGTGAGTCTCTATATTTGGAGACCCAAAAGCAAATTTAGAGACTCAAATCTCTAAAAAGTACAATGGGTCCCTCCATAAAGTACAAAAAGTTGAAGAATAAAGAAGGCAAATTACAAAATCTTCTGTCGATATATCACATTCGGTCTCTATTTTGGAGGTTTAGAGCTCTTAGGGCATCCGCAACCAAGTTCAAAAATTCTATTTTAGAGATCGGATGTGATATATAGAGGGGAAATTTTGTAATTAGATCCCTCTTTTATACATTTTTTGGAGGGACCCACCGTTATTTTTTGAGATTTGGAGACCAAAATGGAGGTGTGAGTCTCTATATTTAGAGACCCAAAAACAAATTTAGAGACCGAAATCTCAAAAAAGTATAATGGGTCCCTCTATAAAGTACAAAAAGTTGAAGAATAAAAGAGGCAAATTATAAAATCTTCCCTCGATATGTCACATTCGGTCTCTATTTTGGAGGTTTAGAGCTTGATTTGAGATGCCCTTACATAACAATGATTAGACGTTTGCTCCTCCTATTAACATATCATCACCTATTTGGATTAGTTTACACGTACCTCGACTAATCTCATTTTATTGTTTTAAGTTTGATTCGCCACGCTCGGCTATATAATATTAACTTATCAACAAATCTTATTTCACACCTAGTCTCGTAAAACCCAACAAAAAATATATAACATAAGTTAAGATACGCATAAACTGGCTCGAGAAAAAGGTTAAGATAGAGAATGTTGTTGGAATCCCTCTCCTGACGCGTGCTTATCTATATACTAACTTTTTCCAAAAAGCTTGTCACTCTCTCTCTATCATGTGGACACATTGTCAAGAAAGGGTCGCGAATGGTTGTACTTGCCACTGATGATAAAAGGGTATCATTCACATGACTCTCCCCTTCTCCTCCTCGTCCTCTTTCTCTCTTCCTCCTAGCTGTTGAAACCCTAGCCAATCACCTCCTTTTTCCTTGCCTCATTTCTGCACACCACTCGATTCTTATTTTTGGCAAATGGTTTTAGTCCATTCGACACTTGAAAAAAGCTAACTTTTTTTGCACTTACATAATGTACTCTGTTTCCATATATACATGCCGCCCTCTCTCTTTCTCTCTCTGAGCGTGTTATGTTGTTTTGTGGGTGCCCTAGCTGTTTGAGGCTGTCCTTTTTTAAGCTTTAGACTGGCATCATAGACTGAGGACCACAAGAAAAAAATGGCCGAGATGGGGGTTGTTCTAGGGTTGCTTTCACTGATAGAGATAACTATGAAAAGTGAGACTTAAGTGTTGGTGACAATGTGAGCATTTAAGCCACCAAAACTTTGTAAGTGGCTTTCATTTCCTTTGATAAAGGGGTGTGTGTAGTGAGTGATGCTTCGAGACATCTCGTGGTATCATATCATGTGATTTGGTGACCTAGCAAGCTCGCTCTAATTTTGATTGAAATGCTACCAATAATTACTACGTAATTGTAGTGAATTTAAAGTGATTTCAAAGAATGATTTTAAGATCCGCACTCTTGTTGGCCTCTCGACGCACTTGCTTAATACTTATAGTTATGAGTGGGTTTCAATTTTTTCCTTTTCATGTTATGTTTTTAAATATTCCAATTTCGTCCTTGAGCTTCTGGTTTGTTTCAGTCTGGTTTTTTCTTTAAATATTACAAAGTTGTCCTTCAGATTTACATAATTACATATTATACTTCTAAAGTTTACCGGATTACATTTACTTCCCTAAAGTTATGTTGTAGACGCCATATAGTTTTTTATGGTGGAAATGAAGGCATATAAATTTAGCTTTTCTAGTGGTCGAGTACTTCTGATGGAATTTTTTTTGGATAGGGAAAAGGTTTATTGATAACACGACAAGGGTATTTCGAATAGAACAAATACATATAGCAATTGCAAAACTCAAAAAAAAAAAAAAAAAAGAACACAAAGAAGGGAAAGATCCAACAAAAATAAAAACAAGAAATGAAAGGTTTCCTCAGCCACCAATCGACCCTGCCTCCAGCAACCTGCAAACCCCACATCTGGCGGTGACTAAATGGTCACCTTTGTCATACGACCTAACTGAAAACTCCTCTCCCCATACATCGAACATTTGTCAAAGCTCGTCAGCCTTAACCACACCGCCATCATTGAATGAGCAGAAAATCACGACATGCCACTGTTGTAGCCCACCACTGTCTTCGATGAGGGGACAAACTGCATCATGCCACCACCGCAAACCCTCGAATGACGAGGCTAGTGAGAATGACAAAGGTCAATGAGAGCCTCACCCCAGCGGCACCTAAACAAATTCAGAAACCCAAAACCCTCTTTCACCTCTACCTCTTCCCTTCTCCTTAAAACCATCGAATGATGGTAGCGGAAACTCCCCACTAATGTCATCGCCGCTGCAATCCACCATTGTTTTTCTCAAGGTGGGCTCCGCAACAGTCCATCAACCCCCGTTGTTGACTACCATTGTCACAATCAAGCCCCGAAAACATCGGCCCCACCCATCAATCAAACCTTAGACCGCTAATCCAAACCCTACTAGCGCCAAAAAATGAACGTGAACACCAATCTACAAAGAAAAACGAAAAAATACATAAGAGGGGGGGGGGGGGGGGATATAGTGGTGTAGCTCGTCTAATATTCTTAGTACGTGTATCTCCTCTGCTATTCTTACTTGAATGCTATTAGCTTAGGCATCTGGTGTTGGCCAACATAGTGGGCCTCTATTGCCAATATATCTATCTTTAGCGAAAGGCATGAAGAAGTCAAACTTGAAATAGAACAATAAATCTACTATTGCAAATTTATGAAGAAAAATAGATTTGCTGGTTAGAAGTAACCCACTCCTTGATTTTCAATGTCACAATTTCGATTTTATGTATGTTTTAATTTGTTCATTATATCTTCAAATGTTTTAATTCCGTTCTCAAGGTTTCAACTTTCAGGTTGATTCAATCTGTTTTTTTCCCTCTAATTACAAAGTTGTCCTTCTTGTTTATATGATTAGATATTATACACCTAAAATTTATAAGGTTTTATATTTGTTTATTTTAATTTTTTTAACACTTTAAAAAAAATTAATGGGTTGGAGTGAGTTTCTTCTAACCAGTAAATATTTCTTTACATTCTGCATCAAAAATCTAATTTTTCTTTGGATATTTGCAATAGTAGATTTATTTTTTTATTTCAAGTATGACTCTTCACGTCTAGCAACATTCGAATAAGAATAGCAGATGACATACACCTAGCAAGAATGTTATCCGATCCGTACACTATCTATAAGAACTACTAATAAGATTTCTTCGAGTCAGATCTCGACCAATAGAAAAGCTAAATTTATATGCCTCAATATCCACAATAAAAAAACTGTATATAATGTCTAAACCACAAAACCAGACATGTTAAACAAGCCCTATTCTGATTTCCCAAGTGCTTCTTTCATAGTACCATGTGCTACATTGATGCATCTTTGTGGAATCCTTTTTACACATTTCTGAATGCTTTTTTTCTATCTTTTTCTGATCTCACCCTTTTACCCATATTCTCTCAGGTTCGAGTTTCAGTATGTGATGATGAACCAGCTACCATTTTTAGGGAGGAATTGTGAGGCCAGTGATATTTCCTTTGTTCAGTTGCTATTTATGGGTTTATGTTACGGTTATTGAATTCAACCCACTTAGACTTTTAACAAAGCCCAATTTTTTCAACCGGAACTGATTTATTGGAATAGTGTTTTTTTTTTTTTTTGTTACATTTCTGGGTTTTGGAAATTGATTCAGTATAAATTTTATGTCGAAAACCCTCCATAAATTTTAGGGCAAGTTCACACTACTGTCTAAATGATATTTTCTTTGTATTTTT
>JAXBDA010007618.1:0-17090 GCA_036023075.1 Gaultheria prostrata
GATCTCATTAATAACTTTAATATGGTGCAAAAAAAAATTGAAAATTATTTTGGTAAATACATTATTTTTTAGTTTGAAAATTGCACGTAGTTTCGTAGGGGGCAAACATTTTGGAACGGAGGGAGTATTATATAATTGACTGGAAAATCAAACGGCGTGGTAGACCGTTACTTGCAAGTAGCTTGCCCGTTAAAGCACTGTGTCCAACCCGTAGGCTTATAAAAGAGAGGAGCTCCAAAAATTTTGTTTGGTCATTTGCCACATTTTGCCAATTTTATCCTCCAATTGGAATTTGGCCTATTGGTTTTTTTGTAATTTTTCCACAATGCTATGCCCTTTTGGTCTTTTGGCTATGTATGGCTAAATTACGCATTTGAGTCTCTGGAGGTTGTTTCTTTACGGATTTGAGTCCCTAGAGTTTGTTGCTTACGCATTTGAGTCCCTAGAATTTGTAAGCCAAAATACACACGGGCATCCCACTCGTACAACGCACGAAGCCGTTATAAGAGTCCATACAAAAAATCATCAAAAAAAAAAAGAAAAAAAAAACGGAAATGGCTTCATCCGAATAGTTTTTCATAACAATATATATATATATAGGGGGAGCTTCTAGTCCGGGCTCTGGACATCCACGTTCCTGATATTTTTTTTATGATCCGAACCGTTCAATGTGTTTAAAACGTGTTTTTAGGCCCCCCCGCGAGAAATCATAAAAATAAAATACCGGGAAGGGCTTGATCCAAACAGTTTTTCACAAAACTGTAAATGTACAGTTTTTGTGAAAAACTGCTCGGATAAAGGTCTTTCCGGTATTTTTTTTTGATGATTTATCGCGGGGGCCCTGAAAAACACGTTTTAAACACATTGGACGGTTCGGATTTTGTAAAAATAATTTTTAAAACCTTCAAAACACCCAAAAACTTCTAGTCAGGGATCCCTGACTAGAAGCTAGCCGTATATATATATATATTCACGATATTAACAACTTTTCGAAATTTAGTTCTTCAATTTGTCAAAAACATTATGAGCTAGGAAGTACTTAATTGAACTATATGTTTCTCGAAATTATTTTTCACGGAGAAAAATCACGGACCCGGGGTGCGTGTTGTCCCTTAAGGGACATCATGCATGCTGACCCCATCCGAGCCGTCTGTGCTCGGCGATCAACGGCCCAGATCAGTTCGGTAATGAATGGTGCAGATCTGTTTGGGTCCAAACAAATCTGGGCCGTTGATCGCCGAGCACGGACGGCTCGGATGTGATCAGCATGCATGTTGTCCCTTAAGGGACAACACCATCCCCATTCCAAAAATCACTGTTTGTATTTTGTAGTCCCCCTCCAAAAAGGAAAAAAAAAGAAAAGACAAAAAAAGGAAAAGATATCCTAATTTGCATAAATACGACCGAGTAAAAATTCCTTTCATTTTACTTGTGTTTAATGAATGGGAGTCGGAGACCACGGCATTAAATTAAAGTCATTTACGTTTTAGACCTAAGACCTAAGACCAAGACTGATCGAGGTTCACATACTGTAATACCGGTGACCCACTTAAATAAATCGTATCCCCTCCGTCCCTTTTTAAGTGTGTTGCTTCGTACTTTCAACTTATTTTCTCTCACATCAACTTTTACATCTACTTTCCACTACTAACCCTTATCAATATAATAATACCTACTAATTTTTCAAAAAGGAATCTACTTTTAAGGGCAAAATAGGAAATGTACCTACTAACTTTTCAAAACACACACTTATTAAGGGACAACCCAAAATGAAAATACCTACACTATATAAGGGACGGAGGGAGTAGCATAGTACACTTTGGATTGAGTTTTTAACTTTTCAAGTTTTCAACTTTGCTCAAAAATCAAACATAGAGAACAAGTACTTAGTCAGTACATTTGTTATAATATTCAAAGTTATAAAGGAGTATCTTCCATCCGTCGAAATCTGTTTGTCCATTTTCGATGTTTGTTTTATTTTTAATTTTTTTTATATTTTGTTATTTATAATATTTTTGATGATTTTGAATGTGTAATAAAGAGTTATCAAACAAGATCTATATTTCATATTTGTAAAAAATTCCTGTTGAAAGTCATAAACTGGGATGACCTTGTGGATCTGATTAAAGTCAGAATAGCTTGGGTGAGAGCTAAGTGGGAGCATAAGGAATACTCAGTCAACGACTTTATCTTCAGAATTAGAAGCATTATACAAGCTTCTTAATGGATCTTGGTTTTGGTCTGCTCCCTTTGTTTGTGTTTCTGTTTGGGTTTGAATGGGTCTATTTTTTACATGGTGTCTTGTTTGCTTCTGATTATTGGCCATTTTTGGAGGTGATTGTATCTGGTCTAGGGCCCTCTCTATTTTGCTGCTACATGGTTGTCGTTTCATGGTGTGGTGCTGCTACACATCTGCATTAGTTTTGTTCTCTTGTTGGCTTCATGGTTGATGTTCTGCATAGGAGGTTGGCAAGATGTCAACCTTATCAATCTGCTGAAGTTGCTCTTATTTATCTACCTGGGTATTCTTTTGAAGAGAAGTTCCAGCTAGGTTCAAATTGAATCATCCAAGTTGTTTTTTTGCTGGTTATCTTATGGCTGTATAATCGTTCTCGGGTTGACCTCTGGTTAACCTTGTTATTTTTCCCCGTTGGGTCCATGGTGGTATATGATTGTCGTTTAGAGGGGTGCCAACTTAGTTGGGATGTCTTTTTTGCTTTGTGATGTCATTTCCTCGGTTCCCTTTAATATTTGTAATTCGTTTCTAAGATTAATAAATTCTTTTTTGCCGTTCAAAAAAAAAAATTCCTATTGAAAGATATAAGTAATTTATAACTGGCACGGACATCAAAAATTAACAAATGAATCGGGACAAAGGGAAAATAAATCATAATCGTAGCATGCTACACTTTGGATTGAATTTTTAACTTTTTCAAGTTTTCAACTTTGCTCAGAAAACAAGTACTCCTAGTACTGACATTTGATAGAATATTCAAAGTAATAACAAAAAAATACTCACACATCACCCACACACCCCAGGTAGATAAATAATGTATGTGTAGGGTCCTATGCACGTGTGGGTGATGTATGCATGTGTGGGTGATGTGTGAAAAATAATGTATGTGTAGTATGGGACCCACCCCTATGTGAGAGGGGTGTGTGGGGTGATGTGTGAAAAGTGATGTATGTGTAGCATTGTTCAAGTAATAAATGAGACATTCTTTTGTCCGTCCAAATTTATTTGTCCGTTTTCGATGTTTGTTTTATTTTTAAATTTTTTTATATTTTATAATTTATAATATTTTTAATGATTTTTAATGTGTAATAGAAGAGCTATCAAACAAGATTTATATTATATATTTTTGAAATTTTTTGTTGTGATATAAGTAATTTAAAACTGGCACGAATTTCAAAAATTAACAAACAAATCGGGACAAAAGGGGGATCTTAAGTATTCAATAAAATCAAAATTATTATTTTTTTAATTTCATAAATATAAATCTAATATTAAAGATATTGTCATTATGGTTCAATAAGACAGATTTTATAAATAAAGATTTATAATTTGAAGGTTGTACAATATTATATTGAATAAGTAGTGAAAAGTAAAAATAGAGATGAGTCTCCATTTTTGTTTGGATCTTCATATTTAGAGTCCCAAAATGGTACGCAAGACAAACATGATTTTCTTGAAATTACAATTGATGTCTGATTAATTTGGAGGCCCAAAATGGTGCGTCAAAACCAACATGAATTTCATGAAATTACAATTGATGTCCCATTAACTTGGAGATCCAAAATGGTACCTCAAGACAAACAAGATTTTCTTAAAATTACAATTGATGTCCGATTAACTTAATAAATATATTTTGCACCAAACTTTTAAAAAAAGAAACAGTTTGATTAATCCACATAAGACCTTGCACGGTCTACTTCCCTCTACATGATGATAGGACGTGGAATCACCTTTTATGATTCATTACAAAAAAAAAAAGGTTTCGCATTAGGTGTTCAACTTCAATCTTTTGAAGGTCAATGATCACCTGATTTTAAAGAAAGTTTGATTTAGTCCTACTAGTACTACTTAAAACAATGCCACGCTAACATTCACCACACTTATATATGGGGTGGAACCAGGGCCGGCTCATAAGTTTTAGAGGCCGGAAGCGAACTCTTTTAACGAGGCCTCACCATATGTTTCATACAAAAGTTTATCGACAAAGAGTTTCGTACAAAAAACACCATTAAAATTTTACCATTACAAAAGTATGCATAAGGTTATCCCAAAAAAGTACAACCATTACAATATCTCAAAATCCATCACTTAAGCCTCTAAATTATTGTTATTGGATCATTTTGGGCCTCTAAATTTCAATTGGGCCTATTTTTTGTATAGTCTTAGAGTAAAAATATTTAGGCATAATATAGAAATGTAAATATTTATATAGGGGTATTGAAAATTTGGAGGCCCTCGATTTTAATATTTTTTGGAGGCCCGAAGCCCGTGCTTCCCCCGCCTCCCCTATAAGCCGGCCCTGGGTGGGACTCACGAGTCGGTCTCACATATGAGTCCCGCCCTTATGCATGGAGTGTTGTGTTTGGATATTGTGACTATAATATTTTTCAAACAACTATATACCTACGGGCGGTTAAAAAAAAATTCTATGAGTTTCGGACCCGTGCTAGACACAAATTTTACGTCCGCCACTGTATTTGTATATATATATATATATCTACACATAACCTTCCCTCCAGGCCTATAAATACACCCCTTTATTCATACCCCATATCTACTGCCTCTCATTCTATATCTAACATGGATTCTCAAGTTAATGTGCCTAGATGGACACCAAGCCAAAGCCCAACAAGAACACTCATAGCCAATAACATAGAGCCGGAGATTCATTTTCATGATCCAGAGACAGAGAGCGTGGCTAGCTTTGGTTCAGAAGATGATTACTTACCCTTCGGTAACACCAAGTCTAATTTCCCATTTAGTACTGGGCCCACCGCCCCGCCTCCTAGTGTTCATGCTGTTCCACCTGCTCGAACCGTCCCACATCCACTTCCACTGGTGTATACCGGTGGCGTTGAATCCCCGGTGGATATGGAGATAAGAAGGTCGATGGAGGTGGAGAGGGCTCGCGTTGAGAACCATGCGCAGCATGAGAGGGATGAACATGTGGTGAGATTTAATGAGGATCGCGGTGGTGGTGGTGGGGCGGCGGGGATTTTCTTGACGTGGAAGGATTTGTGGGTGACGGTCCCGGACAAGAACGGCGGCCGCCGGGCCATTTTACAAGGGGTTACGGGATACGTGGAGCCGGGAGAGGTGTTGGCTATCATGGGTCCTTCTGGTTCTGGAAAATCAACGCTTCTTGACGCTTTGGCAGGTACAATGTCTCTTTATTTTCTCAATGAGAATTTTCAACAATGTAAAGAAAATACAATAACATAAATTCACAATTAAAGTAAAGAAAAACCATATCAACCAGCCCAGTTGGAGTAGTAGAAATGAAGATCTTGGGTCGTCGTATTTTCTTTTCCCTTTTTGGGTCCTGTCTGTTTTGATCGGCGGTGTATGGGGTGCCCAGTTGACATGTTCCTGCTTCGTTGTGTCTTCTCGTCTTGGATCTCTTTAATCTTTGTAATTTGTTTCCAAAGATTAATAAAATATTTTTGCTCTTCAAAAAAAAAAAAAATAATAAAAAAAATTCAGATAATAACGAAAATAATCAAACTTAGCATTTGCCAATATTTATTGACCACATGCATATGTAGTAGTCATAAGACTTTTGTGTGGGCTAAAATTTTGGGTCTTTTGACAGTTTTATTTTTATTTTTAGTTTTTTCTTAATTTTTACTAAATTCTGGTCAAATTGTTTGGATCGATCAATCGTTAAAGTGCAAAAATACAGATTAAAGTTGAAATAAACATCACTGAAGATGAAAACGTTCTAAAAAGATGAATAAGACAGTCTTTTAGTGTTTTTATCGCGATCTTGTACGATTTTTTTTCAACCTTGGTTTATTATTTTAAACTAACGGTATGATATAAAAAATAAGACGAAAAGCTAAAAAAGAATAAGTAAAAGTTAAATACTCCTTTCCCAAAAATTAATTCATAGTTAAGTAATAGTATCAAATTTCTTTTAAGAAGTGCTATAATACACCCTCTACTTGGATGTAAAATATTGGTATCCACCCTCTCCAATAGGGGTGAGCATGGACCGAATTGGTTCGATTTTGTAGTAAACCAAGAACCAAACCACTACGTATAGATTATGAATTTGGAGAACCAAACCAACCCATAAAAGACATAGAACTAAACCAATCCAAACCATTAAGATACGGATCGGTTCGGTTTCGAACCAAGGTTACTTAAAATTGAGATATTATTTCTGTAAACTATTTAAAGTACTTAAAATTTTGAAGCTTAATAAACCAAAACTTATATTAAATTCAATTCCATTAAAATATCATTAAAATTAATCATGGTAATGAAGGAAATCAAGGAATACGAATAGGCAATGACCAAATCATGTATAGAAATTTAGAAAAATAGAAACGTGCTGTGGAATCAAAATTGGAATAAAGAATTTCATTAGCAAATTTATTGGCTATGACTAAACCACTACTGGTATATTGGAATTAAGGGAATAAGTTATGAAACTTAGGCAAAATAAAATCTTGTACAGAGAAAGAATAATGAATAAATTAAATTAAGAAGTTAGTTAACTATGACATATATATAATATACACGGTTCGGATCGGATTGAGACCAGAATCATGAACGTAAATCCACAAACCAAACCATTGAATACGGATTCTAATTTTTTTAAACCAGGACCAAACCACGTTACTAAAAAACCGAGCCAAACTAATCGGTTTTGATCGGTTTAGACTGAATTCACGGTTCGACGGGTTTTCTGCTCACCCCTACTCTCCAATTGCCTTGAATTCATACCATTTTGCATATAAAGTCGTAGTGTTTGCTTTGTATACATAAAAAGTCAAACCCTTTACATTTAAACTAATAACATCAAGACAAAAACTCAGAACTTAAAAACTGTTTAAGTTTCGCAAATGTTACAAAGTTGAATTTTACGAATTACAAAAGATTATGAAGTCAAGATGTGCATACCGCGTCCCAAATAAAATTGCGTATTATGACATTTCCCTATTTGTAAAATTAAAAAATGAAAGTGTGCGTGGAGAAGAAAATGAATAATTGTCTCGGACACAGATTTAGACAAAGATGTATCTGAGACCAGCACTATTTAAAAATAATGTTTCAACTTTAGTCAATCTTCCCAAATTTTTGTGTTCAATAATTCAATATACTAACCAACCTCGATTAAGACATGACACCCTAACAAATTGTTTTTATTGAAATTTGTCAAACTTCACCGGACTTAACTTAACCATCTACTCTAATTGACTTTGTTATTTCATCGAGTTTACACCAACGAGACGCCTTCATTTTGAGTATGAAACAATGACCGAAATTTCGTTGCTTTGCTTTTTTTATATAATCAGTATTAGTACAATAATTCATATTGCTTTACTTGCTTGACCAAAAGGAGGAAAAAAATGCATTAATATTTTGATGTGACTTCCTTTGATGTAGGGGGAAATAATGGACATCAATAATATTGCTTTACTTGCCTCTGGCCTCGTTCGTTTTGATTTTCAAGAATCGATTTTCTCAATTATTATCAAATTATTATCCTTATTTTAAAATAATTTTTCTCTTTATCTCTCTCTAATCATTAATTCCTATTTATTAATTATTATCCCTATTTCTCCCTTTAATCATTACAAAAACCAAAACCAAACACAACCAGATTCTTTGTTTGGTTTCCGGTTTTGGAAATTTATCTTCAAAAGTTTTCATGGTTTACTTATTTGTATTTTTTCGTCTTTAATAATATTTTATTAATTAATTAATTAATTTTATTTTTTACTTTTTGAATGTATATTTCGTATCTCTATTCAAAAGGTAAAAAAATTATTAGGATTTTTTAAGGGAGTTGTCCAAAATTTATTTTATACTCATTTAATAAACGTCTCGAATTATTCGTGAACCTTGCTATTTGAACAGACGGAGGGTACCGACTATGTGCAGATCGGGCTCAGGGACCCACTTTTGGGTCCCACACGAACCATCCAAGCCGTTCAATCATCTCAAAATCAAATTCTGAGGGGCTCTACGTGGGAATAAATGCAATCGGACGGCCCTAAGTGCTAAATCCAAAATCATCTCATTTTATCAAAAACAATTTGGAAGAAATTGGGTGATTTTGGATCGAGCACTTAGGGCCGTTTGATTGCATTGATTTCCGCATAGGGGCCTTCAGAATTTGATTTTGAGATGATTGAACGACTCAGATTATTTGTGTGAGACTCACAAGTGGGTCTCCGAGCCCGATCTGTACATAATCTGTACAAGAGGGACCCCTTGATTTACCGATTATTCGTATTGAATCCCGGGATGGGGCCCACAAGTTCAATCTCTACTGGTTTTATCGCTACCCATCCTCGGATTCTTCGAATAAATATGAAGCCCCAAAAATTACCCATTTTTTGAGAGGTGGGGCCCAAAAAACTGTAGAAACAGACAAGAGAGAGAAGGTGCAAAGAAAACTTTTGATCCCGAAAAGTTAATTGACATCTCTCATCATGATCTATGGGACAAAAAGAAATATTTTGTGGGTCTTGTCCTGGGTCCATGTAAACTTGGTCCCAATCGTTGGTGTCCTTGATTTCCCAAGGACAAATATCTCTTGAAAACAAATTAGATCAGAAAACGATATAGATGTGAAACATGTCGTCTTTTTTTCTGCGAAATGAACTTGTTTTGTGTTTCTAAACTTGGAACCATCCATTTTAAACAATCTACAAATTGTTCATGTGCCTATCGATGTAAATGTTAGGAGTGAGAATTTTCGACACGATACGAGAACCCGACACGAACTCAATATGACGTTAGCAAATTATGGTCGGTTATTTCTGACAGGGGATACGAAAGTCTACTTTTTGTAATGACTTGACTTGATTAACAACTACTAATTGCAGGGAGACTTGGTTCAAACACGAGAAGGACCGGCGAGATTCTGATCAATGGCCGTAAGCAAACACTAGCCTTTGGCACTTCGGTAAGATAATTTTTTTTAAAGTAATGGCATTGAACGAAAAATGGGAACAATTTTGAACCACATTCACCTTTGAGTAGATGCTGAAAATCATAAAAGCTTTCAAAATCATCACATTTCAGCATTTCTTGATTTTAACCTCAAAATAATACTCCCTCCGTCCTTAAAATAAATTTCTCAATTTTCTAATCTGTTATCGTCGTGAAGAGTTTCTCATACATTAATTATGTGCTTGATTTTAGGCCTATGTGACACAAGATGACACCTTAATGACAACACTAACAGTAAAAGAAGCCGTGTATTACTCCGCGCAACTCCAACTTCCCGACTCGATGTCGAGAGCAGAGAAAAGGGAGAGAGCAGAGTCTACAATAAGAGACATGGGATTGCAGGACTCGATGAACACGCGAATTGGAGGGTGGAGTTCAAAAGGTCTAAGTGGTGGACAAAAGAGGAGAGTCAGCATTTGCATTGAAATCCTTACGCGCCCTAAGCTTCTCTTTCTCGATGAGCCTACTAGCGGGCTAGACAGCGCCGCGTCTTACCATGTGATGGACCGTATAATAAAACTCGCGCAACAGGACCGGAGGACTGTGGTCGCGTCCATCCACCAGCCTAGCAGTGAAGTCTTTGAACTATTTCACAATTTATGCCTTCTCTCTTCCGGGCGAACTGTCTATTTCGGTTACGCTTCAGCTGCAAATGAGGTAACATAACATGTATACATTAATTAAAACCAATTTCAGATAAAGCTAATCAAAATCTATTTGTTTTCCTTTCTCTTGGTACATTAGAAATTAGTTAATGAATATATTTTGATGCAGTTTTTCACTTTAAATGGCTTCCCTTGTCCATCAATGAGGAATCCATCTGATCACTACCTCAGAACCGTCAACAAAGATTTTGATGTGGTAAGTAGTATTATCAATCTGAACGTTGATTTCCTTTTATTGGACCTTTTCGGGGAAACTTTTCCCGTATAGTACCATTTTCGTTTTTGGGCTAATCCAATGCTTTATTGGATGTATTTTCTTTTCTTTTTGAGGTTGTTTGGCAATTAGCATCTGATCTTCAGAGCCATAGATCCAACTTTGTTGGACTGTATGGCCAAAACCGTATCTCGATCGATGCACCCCTTCGATTGAGTTTTTAATAAAATCTTTCCTTTTGCCGATGACTTAAAATTTTAATGATCAATTCATCTTCTCTTTAAGGTCCCGCGCCTTTGTGAGTGTTTTATCCAGAATTCTGATTTTTCAAAACCTTCATACATGGAGTTCATTGAGTTTTTTTGCTGTTTTTTTTAGGATATTGAAAAAGGACATGGTGGAAAGATGAGCACTGTAGAAGCAATTAATACCCTTGTCAAGTCATATAATTCATCTGAGGGTTACAGACAAGTTCAACAACGGGTATTCGAGATATGCCAACAGGTATACAAATTTACAATATTCCATTTTTTTTGTACTCCTATATAATTCAACTTTTTTTTTTTGCCATTCGATATATATCAGTGGAGGTTAGCGGGGAGTTAATACCAAAAGGAATCTAAAAGCTATCCATAGCCCTAAATCCCAAACGTTTCTGCTGAGGCTCGAATTTTGGTCTCGCTTGTGGGAGTACCAAGAGATAACTGCTGACTTTTCATTGATCTCAATTTCTCTTAGTAAAAATGGGTGTACTTAATTAAAGTGGGTTCTTTTTGTTTTAAAGGGTGGCGGAAGACGGGAGAAGAAGGGAAGCCAAGCAGGCTTTATTACTCAATGTCATGTTCTCACCAGAAGATCCTTCGTGAACATGTATCGCGATTTAGGCTACTACTGGCTTCGCTTAGCGATTTACATCGCTCTATGCTTGTGTGTCGGGACTATTTTCTATGACATCGGATTCAGCTATGGATCCATTCAGGTAATTAAGTCACCAAGGTGAAAATTAATTTATTTTTCATTTGTTGCGATTTTGCTGAATCAATGAAACATAGCTAATTAACTACTTATTTTGCCCCTTAATTGATGCAGGGTAGAGGTTCAATGCTCATGTTTGTGGCATCATTTTTGACATTCATGGCAATTGGTGGATTCCCCTCTTTTGTGGAGGACATGAAGGTGCTTATCGCGTGATTTCATCTCTATTAACTTCATTGAATTCGAATCACGTTCATATGATTTTCTATTTCCCTTGTCAAAATCAGATTTTCACTCGAGAGAGGCTAAATGGCCACTATGGTGTTGGTGCGTTTGTCGTGGGAAACACATTTTCTTCCATCCCTTACCTGTTTCTCATCTCTGTGATACCCGGGGCATTGGCTTATTACCTTGTTGGACTTCAGAAAGGCATAGACCACTTTGCCTACTTCGTGGTGATGGTATACGCATGCATGCTGTTGGTCGAAAGCCTTATGATGATCGTCGCAAGTGTGGTTCCAAGTTTCCTCATGGGAATTATTGCTGGATCCGGAATTCAAGGTGTGATGATGTTGAATGGAGGCTTCTTTCGATTACCAAACGATCTTCCCAAGCTGTTTTGGAGATACCCAATGTACTACATCGCCTTCCACAAGTACGCGAACCAAGGGCTTTTCAAGAACGAGTTTGAAGGATTAACTTTCCCAAACAATCTAGCAGGAGGGCCACCAACAATTACTGGTGATGAGATCTTGAGAAATACATGGCAAATGCAAATGGGTTATTCAAAGTGGGTTGATGTTACCGTTTTGTTAGGGATGGTGGTTCTATACAGGCTCATGTTCTTTGGAATCATCAAAACTGTTGAGAAGGGTAAGCCATTTCTTGCATCTCTCATGGCTGCTCCTTCTAAACAATCGACGCTCGTCGAAGATCCGTACACTGCATCACCAGTTAATTAAGCTAGAGTTCTCTTGCCTTCGAAGTTGTTAGTGTTTTGTGTATGGTGAAGAATGTATAGGTTTAAGTTGGTAAAGACCAACAAGTATTTGGTCTCTAGTGGTGTGAGTGAGGACTATTAATGAACTTTAGCAGAGATTAATAGAGAGTGTTGATGGTTTGTGTCAGCTTCCAACCAAGGATTTTCGAACCTCTGATACCGTTACACCTTGCTATATCGGCGCTACCAAAAATTTACATCCGTATTGGCCTTTTCCCGCTACGTATTGGTTTTTATCTGATTTTTTGCAAGCTAAATGGCCGCTACGCCCAGTTAAGGTGGTTTGGCGCCAAAGGAAAATTTAAAAAATTCACGGCCACGACACCCGGTTCCCGCTACATATCATTTGATACTCCTGCTATTGTTACATTGTTTCCGCTACCGCTACACAGTCCATTACTGCTATTTAAAACCTTGCTTCAAACAAGTTATATGTTTTATGTTGCTTTCTTTTAAGTTTCATTGCGGTTAAGGTTCAAACATTCTTGTTAAATACTACTCCTTTAGTCCCAAATTATTTGTCCGGTTTGCAAAACGAAGTATTAGAAATAAAATATTTTTTCCAGGAAAATTGTGATGGTTTTTCATGAATTGAAAGAACTCATTGATATCTAGTATATTGTGGAAATGATTTTTTTTTCTTTGAAAAAATTACGTTATTTTTAAGTTCTGATTTTACGGACCGGATAAACATTTTAAGACGGGGACAGTATCATAAAAATTGTGCATAACACAAGATATGTTTTATTGTTAGCTACTTCGAGTATTGTTCTATTTCTCACTCCGATTTTTCAATGGGAAAAAATGGGATGTTCCACCTTTATTTTTGGGGCATTAAGATAAGAAAGGTTATGTTAAAAAAAGAACATATATAAGCAAGTTTTCATCTAGGGCATTAAATAGGGAAGGTTATTGTTATGGACTTATGGGCCAAACGAGTTGAGCCTTTTCACTTTGTTGGGCCTTTGCCATTTAATAGGGTTTTGGACAAGGATTACCCTTTCCTGAAACTATGGACAACACAACGAGATTTTTCTATTTTATTGGGCCTTGTAGCATAGGAGGAAAATAGAAGTGATGTAGTTTCAGCAAAAAGTCCGTAGATATATTTTGGACTTTTTTTTTTTGTTACAACGATAACAGATATTATTATTAAAACCACAAGGAAACATCAGCATCTTCTTCAAGATTTGGGTTTACCTATCATCACACCTCATCACATCTGGTGTGATAATATGTCAGCTATTTCTTTAGCTTCTAACCCTGTTTTTCATGCTCGCACAAAACATGTGGAGGTAAATTATCATTTCATTCGAGAAAAGCTGCTCAGTAATCAGATTAAGGTTCATTACATTGGCACTTTGGAGCAGATAGCTGACATTTTTACCAAACCTCTTTCTGTTGATCGTTTTCAATTTCTGCGCTCCAAACTCATGGTGATTGACATCCCCATTAGTTTGAGGGGTGGTGTAAAGCAAGGTCACTAAGCCAGTGATTATGAGACATAACAGCAGTTTAAGTTTTTCCGTTAGTAGCTTAGTCTCTGTTAGTCTTTCCGTTACAATTTTCAGTTGTATTTGTTTCTTTTACTTTTCTGTTATTGTTTCCGTTTGGTGGTTAAGAGAGCCTTAACTATAAAAGGCTTCTTCCACTTGGTTTGTAAAAGATCAGAAATAAAGAGAAAAAAAGAGAAATACACCGACTCAGAGTTCTTGAGTTTTTCACTCCAATTTGTTACCGTAACTTGAAGACTTTGTTTTCCTCTCATAGAATAATCTGAATGTTGTGACAAGCCACGAAGTAGGAGAAAACAAATCAACAAGCGAAAATCAAGGACACAAAAGATTTACGTGGTTCCCCCCAAAACACGAAGCTCTAGAGGTACGTCCACGGACGAAGAGTGATAGGGGATTCACTATGAACGGGAGAGAATACAAAGAGCCGGCTATACCCGTAACTCCAATTGAAAACACTCAAAAAATATCTAGGGACAGTCTCAAGAACACGAAAGAGACAAGCAAAAACCCTAATATCCAATCCCAAGAGTTAAATACCATCAATGGAACAACCAAGAAACCCTAACATACTACAGGGAACTCCATGGGAGCTCCCACAAAGGGATTGCACGTCATGGAGAATGGCTTTGGAAAATGCCAGGTGTTGACACCGGATTTTGAAATCCCGGGCGTAACACCATGTACACGAACAAATATACATAACACACACATAGATTTCCGGGGACACGAACACAAATGTGCTTAAAGTTGTGTTGCTTACATTGCTCTCTACCTTGAAAAATCATTTGTCCGTTTGAATGTGTAATATGACAAGCAGAATAAGGGCTCAACAAAATTGTTGGAGCCTTCAAATGGTTAGGCTTAAGTTATTTTGTAGTAATTAGTGATTAATTGAACATTTTACATATTTTCTTCTAACCCACCATTTGTTTTTCATCCTCGTTGTGATTAGGTGACTATTTGCTCTTATCCCTTCAATTTTTTTTTTATTAAAGTGAAAAGATTTGATTTTTTGACTCATTTTTTGTTTTATTCAAAAAATTTTGAGTATGGATAATAATTTTTTACTTTTCCAATTCATTTTATTGAGAAAAATCAATAATTCACAAAAGTTTGACGCAACAAAAAATTTGATCTGTAGTGACAACTGTCACTGAATACTTTTAGCAACATACTTTTAGTAACAGATCAAATTTTTTTGTAGTGACGCGAAACTAAGAAATGCGGCAAAATTCTGAATAAAGACCAAAAAAAAAAAAAAAAAGCCAAGTGGCTTATTTAGCCAAAACACCCTATATTTTTTTTGATTGGCAAAAACATTAGATATATATAGATAACTCGAAAGGGTACATTGAAAAGGGGACAAACACCCGCCTCGTGAGATTGCTACAAGAGGCAAAGAGAAAGCCCAAAGCCATCCAACAAGAAATTGGATGACAGAACAAGAACAGAGAAAGAAAAGCAAAAAAAAAAAAAATTACAATATTGCATCAGATGAAAATACCCATAACAGTTTTACAGCTCCCAAAATCTCCTCCAATATTGCATCATATGAAAATACCCATAAAAGCAATGTAAATACCAAAATTCCTTCTAAACCATATGAAAATACTCATCATAAGATTGGCTTCTTCGAACTTTCGATTAGCTTATTAAACTTGATTTTATTGATAAACCAATATTAGAAATACGTTTAATAAATTTATCGACCTAGCCACTCCTTGAGACTCTTTTAAGGATTTTGTTTCAACACAGAATATGCATATTCGATTCCTTAATAATTAAAGTGAAGAGAGAAAACTTATTTATTGTACGAAAGGGTGTACTTCTGGATAAAAGAAATTTATTTGTTTTCTTTGTATAACTTTAATTCAACTCATTAATTTATGTTCGAAAAGCTACCCTATTCTTGAGACCATCGAAATATGCCTAGTAATTTATGGTTTTTAGCTATACAAGCACCCAAAGGCCAAAATCCATTTATAAACTAGTTTGTTTTTTAATTATATAAGATTATTGATTGAGCTGAATAGTAGATTATTAAACTTGATTAATGACTAAACGAATATTAAAATGTGTTTATAGATCTGTCGAGCTACCCACTCCTTGAGACGATTTAGATCATTTGGTTTAAAAAGAATATAACTTGATTCAAATTATTCGAATCTATCGAGCTAAGTGACATTAAAGATATATATATTATATTTATGTAATAAATGTTGGAAAAAATATTCGGCAATACAAAATCCAGATAATAATTTCTATTGATAATAAAAATTAACGAATTACAATGAACAGAAATATAATTGAAATTGCAGAAATTGAAAATAAACGATACAAACAGTGTGATGGAAAATCGAAATGCCGAGTCCTGTGATAACACAGTCTCCTTAACGAAATTGCGCCGCCTACTGGTGGGTGTTGTAGGTTAATCGGTGATCTCGTCCCAGGATGAAACGGCAAGAACCACGTACACCGGAACACCTCCGATGTATGCCTTGGCGAACGAACTTACGCCTGCATCTCTCTCTAAAAAACGTGACTGACAGTATGTGGGATGTAGCAGTGGAATTGCTGTGTGCTGGTGTCTCAAACCAATGGCAAAGGCTCCCTATAAATAGCTGAAGGAGGAGCCTCTAGCCATGAATACGGGATTGAATTCCCCCATGAATGCTTCATATTCAGAATCTGTAACCCCCAACAACTAATGCTGATTTTGAAATCTGTAACTGACGAGTTGAATTGTCATCATGGAGGGGTGTAAATCAGCATATTTACCACACAAAACTGCTGGAGATAATTCACTTCGTCCAGATTCGTTGAACCCGGAGTGGACCGGTTGGTTGCCTCGTCAGGCCCTCCGAAACGCACTGGTTTCATTCATCCGAAATTTAGTGAAATTTCCAACAATCCCCCCCATGGATGAAATTGGCAGGCATACTGACGCAGAGTACAAAGCTGACCCGAGAGAGAGGCAACGGATAATTCCTGCATAGGATAGGTAGCTTTTGGCCTTGAACCTTCCCTTGTGATAGCCGATCGAGTTTACTGGCAGATCAGTGTGCGGTCCCGCCTTGAACTGTTCCGCCGCCGTTGTAAACTTAGACAATAGACGTCACACATGACTTCTCCTGACGTAGTTCAGTTCTCACTGTTGGGTTCATTTCGGCCATGACACCCCCTTCCTGGTTCTGCAAGTATTTTCTCAAGAATTTCGCCAAGATTCTCAAAGAAGCGGCCCCACTTCATAGTCACATAGGTGACCTTCTTATAAAGGGTATCCTGCTATACCCCGCTCGGAATCTCCGACGCATAAGAGTCATTAAAAGCAAAGCTTAACCTTTCCACTATACAGGCACCACTATTCAACATCATATGCTGGAACGAGCAGGAGACCTTGTCTCCTCAGTGATCGTTCTCTATTACACGCAAAAGGCAGTCTCATTGAACCTAGATCTTGGGATCTCCAGTCAGCTAGGTTGGCTACCCCCACGGTAATTATGAGCGTAATGGC